>KL264064.1:10476-36940 GCA_000699545.1 Podiceps cristatus | reverse complement strand
GGTGAGGGAAAGGGAGAGCCTCACCCAGCGGGCAGAGCCCGGCAGGTCTTGAGCCTGCGGGCACGTCGGGATTGAGACGCTCCCATTAAACCCTTGCAGCTTTCTGCAGGTCATGCGGGGTTAGCCGCACCTGATGAAACAGCCCAAGGGGTAGGGAGCTTGCCAAGGTGCAGGGGACAGCTTTCAGCTTGCCTCAGCCTCACGGGGTTCAGGCCTGTATCTTCACAGAGGTGACCAGACCTTGCTGCCCGGCTCCAGAACGGGCGGGGAACGAATCACATCACCCTGGGCAAAAACTGGACCACACAGCATCAGAGGAGGACATACGTGCTGCATCATAGCCAGCAGCTACGGCATGCAGGCAAAAGCTCCAGGCCACAGTTCCTCCTTTTCAAGTTGTTCATGGATTTTATATTTAGCAGTACTTAGATGAAAACCAGAGATACACTTAAATAAATATCGCTGACATTTCTCGCAAAGATTTGCAGTTGTCATCTGCAATGCAGCATGAGTAAGGCAAAGATGAAAATCTTTCCCTTGAAATTTCCTTTTTCCCTGTCACTGTGAACAGTGTGATAGTCTTTCTTGTTATTCAAGTTTAAATATTGGGTGCAAGCTTTAAATAGTGCTTCTTGGCAGGGTTTTTCCATCCAGGCAGGGTTGTAACGTACAAGACAAGAGGGATGTCCTGATGGCCCTGATGAAGGATCCCAGGCAGCAGACACAAACCTGAAGAGTACGGAGACTGAGAAGGCAGGGGAGCCTACACCTGAAGCTGTCCCCATCGCTTGTTTCCTTTTCCCTGCTCCTCACCCTCCGTAGGGTCTGTGCTCTGGCAGTCCTCTGTAAGGACCAACACATGGGATCTGCCTCATGGGCAGAAGGCAAGGGAGGAAAGGCACCATCTTCTCACCCCCTTGTCCCAGTGCGCTGGGTACTTGTGATGTAGCTCAGCAGGGAGCTCACGGTCACCAGCTGTATCACAGGCAGGAGAGCAGGCAGGGCAAAGTAGGAGGCAGAGCAGTGAGGATCCTGGTGTGGTGAATTCGAGAATAGAGTACAGCTTGTGTCCATCCCACACGTGAGGAGGGGGGCGGGGATGGGTGCTGGTTCAGGCCTTAAGCCTCCTGGCAAAGGCCACCAAATCCCCATGCGACTGCTGCACAACAGTCTTTCCTACCAGCAGTGAGGGATGGGTGCACCAAATTCTCTTGCCATAGCTCTGTATGGGCTATGTGTGTATTTTATCAGCCCCTAATGTACAGGCTTTCAATTCTAGCAACAAACATGAAACTCCTTATGCACTTGTTATTGCCGATGCACTTGTTATTGGATGATATTGAGCAAGGTCAACTGATAGCCTGAGGCAGTACAGCAAATCTTCTGCAAAACTTTTGCTCAAACTTTTGACATCGTAATCATTTCACCATGCTTTTCTCTGCTGTTGACAATCTTGTCTTGCTCATTCAGAACATTGCTGAAAGACCATGTTCCTAATCCTTACTTTGTCATCTCCTCTTTGAATCCTCTTTTTTGTCCATCCAGTTACTTAATTCAAAACAAGCTGCTTGCTTTCTGTTTCCAGAGGCCTCTGTGGTATTTCTCCTCCTGTCTTCCCCGTCTAAGCCCTTACCACTTGTCTGCTGTCTAGATGCTGACTCTAGATGCTTCCTCGTGTTTTCCCATGAGGAAATAATGCCAGTCTGTAGTACCCATTTCTGAGGAAGCTTGGTGTAAACATTGACAAAATTTAAGAACATGGGAACTGCCATCTGGGTCCACCTTGTCCTGTAATACATCTCCAAGTGTGGCTGTAGCTGGATGATTAAGGAAGCGTAAAAACGAGGCAACCTGTGTTGATGCCTTTTCCCTAACACTGTCCCAGCTTCCAACTGTGTTCAAGGAATTTCCTGAGCTTGTGGTGGTGTAATACCCCCCCAAAAGGTCTCTTCTCGGTGTATTTTTTCTGGTCTCACATTTGGACTGTCCAAATTTCTGGCATCCGCGGCATCTTTTGTTAAGGAATTTCACAGGCTTACAACCTGCTGTATAAAACCCACCTTCTTCTGTTTGTTTCAAACATAGTTTAATTTGATGGACCCTAGTTATGGAAAGGTATTTGGATCAATCCCTCTCTGTCTTTTCCATGACACACATGCTTTTGCAGACATCTGCTATATCTTCCCCCTAAATAATATCTAGTTCGCCTTTTAATATGCCAGGAGTCCTACTGGCATAGAAAAATAACCATAAATCAGACACTCAGTTTTTAAAATAAATATGACATCCATGAATAATTTAAATTTCTCTTTTGAAGGTTACTTCATTATAATACCATTATTTGATTTAATCATATCGATTTTGTAATCTTGCTTGGCAAGATTATGTCTGTATAGCAAGCCACGGGGACAGCCAAGATGGAACAGTACCGGCAAACCAAAACGTGGGTGAACAGAAACTTGTAGCAGGGCAGAGATTGTGACATGGAAAATTACTGTCGTAATTTATAAACAAACACCGTAGCCAAGTTCCTCAGCAATAACATGCTGGCATGTATGCTGCCGGATAATCTAGACAATAATCAGGCTGTGATAATAATCCTGTGCTAATAAATATTTCACAGGCTGCTGGTGGTGTCAGAAATTGATTTACAGATCAAAGTGGGAAGTCACGTGAATGAATTCTAATGAATTCCAACAAAAGATCAAAAAGTAAGTATTATTTTTAGGCAGTTTGAATAAGTCTTTTGGTCTTATCATATAGCATGTGTTGATTCCTGAAGGTAAATGTGGCTTTTTAAAATCTTGTTTTCTGAAGTTCTGAAAGTTCAGAAATTTAAAAGCAAATGAGTGAAAGGGAGAGACTGATTGCAAATTCTGGCAGGGAGACCTGTAGCCTCCTGAATTTGCCTTCTAAGCAGAGGGCACACTGCCTCTAGATACAGATGAGATTTATCTGTTCAAATGTGAAGGCATCTGAGCTGGATATTGCAGAGCACTATTCCCGAATCATGTAGGAGGAGAAATAACTAAATGTAATGGTGCGGTTCATGTGACCAAATGCAGATGTCCTCTTCAAAATGAGATGAATCATTTCCACATTGTAGGTGTCCAGAGTTTACATATGAATCCCACTCACTGTCTCTTATATTGCAGCTTGTCCCAGCTTAGCCGTTTCCCCAGACAGCAGGGGACTGCCTGCTGTCCTTGGCCTTTGTCAGCTCCTGGTCACTTGGGAATTGCTGCCTTTTAATCTGGTGGTTTTAACATCGGTCATGCTACCAGGAATCCTCCATGCAGTCTGCCAGGGTATCTTTATGGAAGGGATGTGGCTTCCCTGATAACGTCACCAAGGAGCAGAAGGACTGGGAAGCAGCTGTGGGACATTTCTTGCCGTCAGCTGGGGCTGTGGCTCTAATCCCTGTAGCCTGTACCCCACTGAGGGAACCATATTGCTCACGGAGCGCTGGCGGGGGCCAGTCTGACCCTCAGTGCTGAGCAGCTACTCCCGTGGTTGCACGGATGGTCTCGCTTGGCTGGGTTTGCAGTTAGCGCTGCCTCAGCTCTGCAGATACTGCTGTCTGTCTGCGTGAGCAGCCGTCGTGCCTCCGGTGAGGGCACCCATGCCTTTGCCGATGCACCCGGTGAGACAAGGCTGCGTGGGCCGGCGATGGGAACCGGCAGATGGCGGCGAGCTGTGACCGTGGGTCTCAGCGCTGGGGTGAGGGGTTTGGCAGTAAAGCGAAGCGAGATGCCAGATGATAGTGAAAAGTGGCAACTGGCAATGCAGCCTGGCTGTGCCTGCTGGCACTGAGACAAGGCTTTGGCAGTAAGGGAGGCTCTGTGCTTCCTGTCAAGAAAAAGTGACTCTTAACAGTAAGATGTGATACTGTTGCTGACATCAGTGAAGTATTTTTTGCATCAATGCATGTCTCCTCGATAATGGATCTCAACTTCTGGGATCATTTATATGTCTCATCCTCTCAGTCCCACAGTTCTCCAGGAAATCCTACTCAACTGGATCTCAAAAGTTTCTGCTCACTGTGCCGTATATTATTTCTCAGGCAGAAGTCAGCGATCAAAAGCAAACTTTGCTTCCCTCCATTCAGATGAAGGGAGAAGGTATGAAGGGGCTATACAACCAGCCTCATTAAAATGCTTAGAGAAGGGGTACCCGATTCCAGGTCCCTTTCCCTTTCCTGTCCGCTGACTGTTGCTGACTTCGAGCCATGGGAACCGGGAGGGCCACTGACACAGTTCAAGGGCAAAGGGACTGCGTGAGCTCAAAAATGGGTTACTTTGTTGCTGTGGTATGCAAACTGTCTCCACGTAAAACAAGACACTGCTTGGCTTAGTTAGTTAGGAGGGAAGTCAAGGCTAAAGTCAGATAACATAATTCTGTCCAAAAAGCATGTGGTATAGATGAAATGTAACCAGCTTGAATGAACGAGTCTGAAGGGAGCCTTGGGACTTTCTAGATAACAGTATGAGTAATACCATATTGGATCAAAACTGCCTAGATAACACCGTTAGAAACCCCAAATTTGAGTGCGGATATAGCAGAATTGGGACCAATGAAGAAAAAAAAATTAGGGGCAGGTCATCAAATAGGTCCCATTTGTCTGAGAGAAGCCTAGGCAGAGAAAGGGAGGTGCAGGGTTGGTGAAAACAGGGGTTCAGGAATATAAGGAATAAACACTAGAAATTAAAGTAACTCAATGGGAAAAAAAAAAAAAAAGGAAATAATTAAAATAATAGGAATCAGATATAATGGGAATCAGATATAATCCAGTGGAGACCAAAGTAGGATGGGATATTCTGGTAGCAGAAGTGTGGACACCTACAGTGGTAAAGTTGACCGGTGGCCCCAAGCCCGCCAGGATGCTGGGCAACCCCGCTGGGCTCTCATCACCTCTACGTCCAAAAGACTTGGGGTGCAGGGGCGGGGTGAGAAGGGATGGGCTTGTGCCCTAACACTAGGTGGAGAAGGGAAGGCAAGAGAATTGCAACATGGCAGGGCTTGCATGCGATCTCTGTGATTTCTTCATAGTAATATAATTGTGAATTACTACTACTAGTACTAGCAGGCAACAGAATTGTAACTGAGAACTGTTGTGTTTGTAGTGATACAGTCGTGAATGAGTACCGATAATATTAGACATTAATTCATTAGCCAGTTAAGGTATTATCAGTCACTTAGAGGTGTGTTGATTAATCAATAAACATCATAACTTAATCAGTCACATCTTAGGTCTCCAATCTAAAGGAGACAGTCGGACACATAGTATACTATGATCATTATTTTAAAAGCTATTTTGTATTAAAAGAGCTAAACGCGGTTCATTTCCCACCTAGTTACCCACAACAGCCGACAAAATGAAACGGGGAGTACTCGTACTTTTGTGTCCTGCGATGGGGGAGTTGCTGCAGCACTGACCTAGTGCTTTTATTCTAATGTCATTCTGGCATCGATCATTGTGGAGTCAAGAGAGCTTACAGTGGCGCGATCCCAAAGGCTATCTGGAGTCCAAACGTGGAAGTTCTGTGGGGGCTCAGTACGGCGGCTGAAGACAGCGAGACCCGGTGCTGAAACGTCGCAGTAGCAGAGCCTGCAGCTGCACACGGATTGCTCCAGGCGGGAGACGCGTACAGTCTTGGAAAGGCTGGCATGAGAGTGCGGGGAACCTGGAGGTGAAGTTACCAACGTGAGATTGAAGATGCATTCAGACAGAGCCCACCAAAGTACAGAAACTATATACCAAGGGAATAAACAAAGAAACCAGCATCTTAAAAAGTTATTTGAATTTAATCTCAGCAGTTTGTATTACTTCAGAGGAGACTAAAGACATAAACGGGTTGTGTATGGAGTTGATGGTGTCTTTATACTTGCATCTTTCTGTTGCCAGAAGACAGCTTGCTTCTTGTTTCAGTATCTTGCTTCAAAATTGCGATTTTTGACAAAAGAAAGCAGAGCACATGCTTAACTGCTTTGCTCACTGCAGATTGCAATCGGCAACATTCTTTCAAACTCCACTCTGAAGCTCGCAAAGGCTTCATCCTGCCAGGCAGTGGTATTAAGTATCACATGGAAGGCCGTCATAATGCCAGTTCAGTGTAGCAAGGGGCATTTAAAGTTGAAGTAAACTTGTAACACAGATGAACAAGGAAGTACAGATGAGATGATGATGGCTTTATTTTTCATTAAACCCTCAGTGAAGGGATAAAAGTTCTGATTTCTGCTGCTAGTCCTGCTTGTTTGAGCATCACAAGCTAAAATACATAAATATCATTTGGAACAAGGAACAAAACTCTCCAGGACTCATAAATTGCTGGGAATCCTCATCTCTCGGTGCTACACACACACAGTTGCGGTGTTGCTTATCCCCTCTCCCTGGTCCATTAATCTTGCACTCTCTGCTGCACGTTGTAGCAGGACAGACGGGGAACACCCCCGCTGTAGCCTATTTTGTAGCAGGATTAGGCATTTTATTGAGAAGTACAAATTCAAATTCTTCAGGCTGAAGAGGGCCTAAAGCTCAGATTTTTTCCTTCCCAGGGAAGCGCTGTAACCTCCTAGGATATCACATTGTCTCCTCTGCTACAGGATGTCAGAATTTTCTTCAATGAAAAATAAAGGAAAATGCTAATGTAATTTTACAGTTGCTTAGAGCATTCTGTTATATGCTCAAATGTTGTCTTGCTAATTCTGTATATCAGCCTTCAAATATCTGAAGAGGAAGACAGGTTTTAACCCTACATCTTGGCATACGTAAGTAGTACTGGAGGGATTCCTTCTCTTGCGTGTGCGTTAAGGAATTCTAGCTGGGTGGGTACTGCCCCGAGCTCCGAGCTCTGCAAGGTAAGCTGTGCTGCCAGAAGGCTGAGCACACTGCTGTCACCCTGGAGGGAGTTTAGGAAGGGAGCTGCGGGAGACACTGCCGCAGAGGCGAGAGAGAGAGGCCGTGTTCCAGGAGGCAGAGAAATGCAGGAGGAGCGGAGCAGAGGACGTCGCGTGGGTTTGCAGAATAAGGAGAGAGCCAAGGGGAGGGACGGCAGTGCTGGTGCACGGCCACCCTAAGCAACTTCCAGCACGTTTTCTTGCGGGTCTGTCATTCTGTACAGGGTTAAGAGTACACAGCTCCCCTCTCCCCGTGGCATGGGTCGGGCCCCTATGTCTTGTTCTGGAGAAATGCACGTGTCTTTCGCTGCAAAGATTCCTTTGCAGATGTTTAACGGGGAGTTAATCTGCCCTTTCCATTTTTGCTACCACAGAGTGAAGACAATTCCAGGGAGACAGACAGCTCAGCAAGTGAAGGGGAGAAACAGTTCTCATCCAGGTAGTCTCTAGCCAGCCCTGCTTCACAACTCCAAGTAAATATGGGAAAGGGAAAGGAAATGAGGAGAGGCAAGGAGGTAAGTGAAACTCCCGCATTTTTCATCAGTTTTTGTTCATGCAGGTTGCAGTCTTTTTCATAGGCTGTTTCAGAACAGTGTTAACTGTTATTATCAATCAGCTGTCCTAACTACACAACTATTTTAACCCCCTTGCATATATTGGCTAAATTAGTACAGGTCATCATTTGTTTTTAACACTTGGTATTGTCCATTTAATTGTAAGGAAATAAGAAGGAGCAGCTGTGCCAACATATTATTATTAATGTATTTGAAAACAGGGAGTAATCTGCACAGTTCAATTATAGGGATCTCCATGTCTCTAAGCCAGCAATCACAGAGATTTACATTTTAATTGATACTTTATTCTGTGAAGGAAAATAAAAGCCCTCAGCTACCTAAGCCCTTACAATTAATTAGGTACAAAACACTCCATAAAGATTAACAGTACCCTCATCCCAGGAGCGCTCAAAAAAACCCCAAACCAAACCCCGAAAGGCAAAAGCAGCACTTTAAAATCTGTAAACTATCAGTACAACATGTCTAACAACAGTTCACAATCCACAAAACAGCACATGCATTTGCAGTGAGTAATTACTCATTAGAATTGTCATATGGTATCCCTAATTGCAGTTGCCTGCTTTAACCTTAAGTCTATAGTTTTTACGAGGGCGCATTGTTTGGTTAAGGGATGCATCAGTATGTAGGCTCTGCTCCACGAAAAAATACTCACCTCTAGTTTTCCAGTTACAGACTGTGACAAAAGCAAGTCACGGCTGTATATACATGCATTTGTAGCCTTGACATCCAGGTGATTTTCAATCCAGTGCCATTTTGCCTTTGTGTTCCACATGCACAGGCCAACCCTACTCTGAATCTTCTAAATCTACTGGACTGCAAAATAAAATTGCTGAGAGCCTCTTTCAGTACTTGAATGGATTTCTTTGGTCATGTACCGTGGCCCTGAAAGGCTGGAGTACCTCCCATACAGCCATGGCATCCTCCAGACAGTGTGGAGCCATTACTGGTCATCCCATGTCAGCAAGGCAGTATAATCCCACCTACCATGCTGCGTCTTGTTCTGCTGCTCCATAAGTGTTGATGGATGAGAACGCAGCGTTCATCTTGTTTGCCAGATTTATCATATGCTCTGTGTTCAGTCTCCATACTCAATGCCTTCACATAATGATGAACTGTCTCTCTGATCTGCTGTCCCAAACCACAGCTGCCAGTAAACAGAACCAAACAGTGTGCAGGCCCTGCAAAGCCATATGCCTTGGCAGACTAACACAGCTTCTGCCCTTGAGCCTGCTAAGAAAATGCGAGTCTCACAATGCACCGCAGGGAAGAGTCCTCCTGGGAGCAGCTCTGCGTTCCCGTGGAGAGGGTGGGTTTGCCCCTACCAACTGCCGTAAGACTGTTAGGCACAGCATGAGCATGGATAACCGTTGACTGGAGCCTGTTAGGCAAGACAGCATGTGTGGGAGTGAGGAGAGCTTACCTGTCTCATGCTTGGCATCCACATGTGCAGAGGTGTGGATACTTCCTGATACGTACCTGCCTTGTAAGGTCAATTATTTTTTGTATACTGAGTTATGGGGGTCAGGCAGCCTTAGGCACATCATTTGGCAGATGCTGCTGTGTGTGAATTTGGGCATTGGCCCATCCTTAGGAGAAGTTCCAGTGTGAACTGAACCAGATACTGGAAGGAGTTGCTGTCCAGAAGACTTCAGCTGGTGACATTCTTCATTGTTAGGAAAAAATACCCCAGAAAAGGTTATGTGGAACCAGAATACAATCTTCAGTGGCTTTTGCTGTCTAATGTTTGCAAATGGGCACGTACAAATGGAGATTTCCTGGCATTTATTTCCAGACGTGGGCATATTTTCTCATGGATGCCAAAACATATATTTCTGGAACAACAAGATTGGATGAAAGCTCCTAATAAAACCAGTGCTTTGCCTAGTTAATAATAAAGCCGGTTTTAATAATAATATAGCAACAAGGAGAATGACTTAAAATAGAAAATCATCTGCTTTTACTATTCAAGAACTCATAATCATCTTTTCCCCTTTGAATGAGCTTTGACTATACCCTGTACACGAATATTTTGGCTTAGTTTCAACTCAGAGATTTAGAAGTGACTGAAGTAAAGAGATGAGCAGGGAAAAATTCTTGCAGCATTTCTCAAAAAAATTAGAATCCAAATACATGTGAGAAATAGAGTCAATTCTCACCAGCAATGATCAATATCGGTGCCACAGATACTAGCTTTTATAGCACAATGAAAACACGTTTTTGCCCGTCAGAGCCAGCTTGGGACCGGCAGCAGTAGCCAACATCTGCTTTGCATCCTGCGGTAGGACTGCCGCGTTCCTGTGGCTGCCCTGACAGAAGGGCATGAAATCTGGCACAGGTGAGACTCCTCACAGCTCTGCGTGTACCGCGCCGATTACCTGCATGGGCCGGCTTTGCTACGTGCTGGCCGGCCTCTGCACACGACAGCACAGTGTTTGCATCCGCAAACGCAGTGTC
Source organism: Podiceps cristatus (assembly GCA_000699545.1). Lineage (NCBI taxonomy): Eukaryota > Metazoa > Chordata > Aves > Podicipediformes > Podicipedidae > Podiceps > Podiceps cristatus. The sequence goes on along the minus strand of KL264064.1, from coordinate 27,014 downwards.
CCCAGTTGCAGATCTCATCTGCCCACATCTAAGTCTTTTCTTCAAGATATCCAGCAGCTGGGCCTGAGCCATCGCTCCAACCAAACTGCCCAACGCTGAGAAGTAAGCAGCAAACAGTGAGGTCCTTCAGGGCCGTCCTGTAGCATTGCTCCAGCTGTAAACCATGGGGTTTAGTAGCTCAGGCATGGTGTGGGACAAAGGATGAAACCTTTGTTTTGACCACTGTTACGGTATTTTTTTTTTTTTTTTTCTAATTAAACCTATTTAGAATTTCTATTGTCCAAACTTGTGTTTTTTCTTTCTCATAGGAAGGTGAAGAGAAAAATGCATCTTCAGTAATCTTCCGAAATAAGAGAGGGAAGAAAAAAAAAAAAGGTCTAAACTATCTGAAGCCAGCAGAAATTCCTTACAACATGTCTGGGAGGATCTGTTTGCAATTTTGCCCTTTACTGGAGGACTGATAATTACTATCTCTGGAACAAGTCAGAATTAGTATTACTTCAATTACTGGGGTGAGGAGGGACAGGAACTGTTTCCCTGGGAATCTGGAGTGCTGGGCATTGCCACGCAGGGTCATTAGTGTGGCTCTGTCATTTTTGCTGTCTGCATCTGTGTTATGTAGAATTTACTAGGGTTTTTTTGCATCAGAAATAGCGTGGCCAGCAGGACTAGGGAAGTAATCATCCCCCTGTACTGGTGAGGTTGCACTTCAAATACTGTGTTCAGTTTTGGGCCCCTCACTACAAGGACATTGAGGTCCTGGACTGTGTCCAGAGAAAGGCAACAAAGCTGGTGAAGGGTCTGGATCACAAGTCCTGTGAGGAGAGGCTGAGGGAGCTGGGGTTGTTCAGTCTGGAGGAGGCTGAGGGGAGACCTTATCACCCTCTACAACTACCTGACAGGAGGTTGTAGTGAGGTGGGTATGGGTCTCTTCTCCCAAGTAGCAAGGGATAGGACAGGAGGAAATGTCTTCCAGTTGTGCCCGTGGAGGTTTAGACTGGATATTAGCAAAGATTTCTTCCCTGAAAGAGTCATCAAGCACTGGAACAGGCTGCCCAGGGGAGTGGTGGAGTCACCATCCCTGGAGGTATCTAAAAGACATGTAGATGGGGCGCTTAGGGACATGGTTTAGTGGTGGACTTGGCAGTGCTAGGTTAACGGTTGGACTTGATGATCTTAAAGCTCTCTTCCGACCTAAATGATTCTAAAATTCTACTCCTAGCTGTCTGGAGTATCCTAGCCTCTTGTGCTCTCAAACGAAGTAAAACTACAGTTCAAAACCTGAATAATAATTATACTTTCTGTAATTTACATCCTCTGAGTAGTTCTATTGATTTAATGTTAAAATGGTGTGCAAGAAAATTTGATGCCTAAAATTGTCACAAGGCAAACTAAGCTGATAAAGGTTTGAAGTAATACTAATTCTGACTTGTTCCAGAGATAGTTAGTAATTATCAGTCCTCCAGTAAAGGGCAAAATTGCAAACAGATCCTCCCAGACATGTTGTAAGGATTTTCTGCTGGCTTCAGATAGTTTAGACCTTTTTTTTTTTTTTTTTTTTTCCCCTCTCTTATTTCAGAAGATTACTGAAGATGCATTTTTCTCTTCACCTTCCTACGAGAAAGAAAAAACACAAGTTTGGACAATAGAAATTCTAAATAGGTTTAATTAGAAAAAAAAATGACCATAACTGTGGTCAAACACTGGAAGAGGTTGCCCAGAGCAGCTGTGGACTCTCCACTGCCGGAGCTCTTAAAAACCCGGCTGTACGTGGCCCTGAGCAACCTGACTCTGTTGGATGGGCTCAGAGCAGGGGTACAGACTGGATGATCTCCAGCAGTCCCTTCCAAGCTAAACCTATTCTATAACCTTACGTTACATGGGTAGCATTTCACAACTGTTACAGCTGGAAAGATGCCCACACCCAGAAAGAAAATATGCCTTTGAGACCTACTGTGGTGTAAAAGTGCTGTGTAGCTGCTGCAAATCATGTCCTTCCGTTCCTGGCTGCAAACGTTTTGCTGTGTAAGTGATGTCACCCCTAAGAGCCATTAGGGTAAGCTTACATGCAACACATCTACTGAAGAGCTGGAATCTCATCTATCAACATAACAGTTTTTTCTTGTAATCCAATGAACGTAACTGATGTAGCCTTGGGCAAAACATTTTTAATCCATGTGTTGTTCTGTTAGTCTTGGCCAACCTGAACGTGCTGCTGGTTGTGTCCCTGGTTCTGTAAACCCCAACACACTTTCTTGATTTTATTGTCCTACGCAGTCAGCCATACTAAAAAAAAAAGTGGAAACACTCACAGTAGTAAGGCTAAGCCACTGCACGCACATTTGCAAATGCATTACATTTGTACAATCGTTTAGCACGAGCTGGCTCCAGTCTGGCTGAGCTCTTGCTGGGCGCTGCTGGGAGCGTAATTAGGTGGAGGTATCCAGTATTAACTGGACTGTAATGAGCTACTTACCTCGAATAGAGAATATCAATGCTTGAATAATTTCCCATTATGCTGAATTTATCATATGCATATAAAATACTGCCCCTACCGCTAAAGTTAGAGTACGCGTAAAGTTATTGATCAAATCCCTTTTGTTTGTGGGGATAAAGACAACTGGCGAAGTTCCTTACATGAACTTGGAACAGATGAAACCTTAACAGTGGTCAGGGAGGGTAAAGCTGTCAGTCATGGGATGGAGTTAGAATGGAGGGAATGGAGTTACACAAAATTAGCATTTTCTCTGGAAAGTAGCAGGAAGATAAAATTAATATATTGCAGTTAGGGGGAAGATACTTCATATTCCATCATTATCTACTAGAGCTTGATGACTAGTCCTTTGGAAAAAAAATAAAAGCAGCAAATTAAGGGAACCAGTTAATCTAAGTTTATTAAGGAGTTAATTAAAACATCTGAATAATTTTGAACTTAAACAACTGCTTGAAATCTGAAGAAGTTCTATTTAGTCTGGAAAATCCTACAACTTTACCCATAATTAAAATGGGTGAGTGCCATGACGTGGGGAACTACCGGCCGCGTAGTCTGCCCTGAGGAGAAATGGTAGAGAACATACTGCATACGGCATCGTATAACTAACGCCTGTCCACAAGGTAAGGGCAGACACTGCCCCGGTATGAAGGCTGTGGAATGGAGGTGGCTTCTTCCTAACCCTGCTAACGTCAGGTCATGTAATGCTTTCTGCTGTCAGGACCTGAAGGCTTTCCCACTCTGCACGGTGCCCTGATGTCTCTGTAGCTTCTTGTAACTGATGTATTTTGCTGAGAAGCCAAAGAGAAGACCAGATGTTACACGAGGGACCCAGAAGTCCTTACCTGAAGCAAACTGTATCATTAAATCCATTTGGACAAAATCATAAATTTGGTTGATAAACTCTGAAATAATTACTGGATGTAATAGACTTTTTGAAGGCATTTATAAGATATTAAATATGTACTCGTTGAGTTTTTTATACAGAAAATTACAGCATATGAATAACTTTCATGCCAATTCACAAGCTGATAGATATATGACTAAAACCAGCATAGATATTTGATGGAAAAAGCTTATAGGCTTAGGTTATTCAATAAAGCTTCTGCTGGAGCAGGTTCAAGTTAGTATACAATGACATTTTCACATTAGAAGAAAAAGTCAAGCAAAAAACAGTCAAGTCAAGCAAGACATGTAATATCTGCAGAAAATCTGATGTTGCCCTTTGGGCATTCAGCTGAGTACTTGTGGGTTGTAGTCGTTCATCATGACCCTAAAGCTACAAAAGGAAAATTAATCTTTGCACCGTGAGATCATAATGTACTTACCTAGTTGTAAGATAAATACATGTTTTTGATTAGTAAAAGAAATGAAACTGGCAAAAATTATTAAAGAAATGTCATAGTGGCAACAATCTTTGGCAGTCGCCCTGATTAAACCCGCAAAAACCTGACTGTTATCTGAAGAAACAAACACAGTGCCTGTGTAAACCTTGCTCTGCATCACCCAATGGAACGCGGGAGTGGTTCTACCAAGGTCTAAAATACATAGCATGAGTCTGCTGGCAGCCGGAGTTAAATCAGGCTGTGCAGTTTCTTTAAATGCAACAGATTTGATCAGTCTGAGGCACTGCAGAGGGCGTGCGGTAATCTCTTACTTTGTAGGGAGAGGGAGGTCCGTGCCTCCCCAGGCACTGCTGATGCAGATGATGTTGGTAAGGTGGAAGAATTGCCGAGGTACCTGTCTCATTCTGTCTGTGCTCCTGGAACTGCTCAGGTGTTAATGGATTCATCCATCTACTACAAAATGCACAGGCAGCTGTTCAAAAATGCGCATTAAGTCTGTAATATTCTGTTAAAAGGGGAGAAAGATAATTGATGAGCACCTGACAGGTCATCATTTAAAGGTTTTCAGCTCCAATGCGTGGAAATACACACTGATGTAAAGACAACGTACTTCCTGATTTATTTATTTATTTTTTAAAATTCTATTAACTCCTGTGCCTTTAATGGGATTCCTTTCTTTGCAGTCAGTGGCGAGTGGATGATGTCCTTACACAGAGCCTGTATCCACTTCATTTTTCAAAGCATCAGAAATGCTCGGTAAGAACTTGGCTTTCCAGATGCAAAGAGTACACGGGTACTTTTTAAAACTTAATGTTTGGGATAACTTTGAACTGGAAACTGGGATGATTCCTCATTTCTCATGTTCTTAACCAGTTCTGCAGTTCCCAATCTTTAAAATGTGTTATAAGCAAACTGACAGCCCCACAGGTCTGGCTGCATGGAAGTTGTGGGCTTGTTCACACTTTTACATGCCATTAGTTGTCTACATTTACGTTCAGACACTCAGGACACTGAGTCAATGTCTTCCTCAAATGTCATGAGGCTTTCTGCTTACGTCCCTAACCTACTGCACAAACAGGAGAAGTGGAGGAAAAAAGAAAAAAAAAGTTGAAACTCTTGAAAGAAACAGATCTACAGTTTCCCTTTGCTTCTCAAAGCATGTTCAAAAAGTCTGCAAAGTCCATGTGGTTACTCACAAGCTTAAATTATTCTACTGCATGGAGTGCTCAGCACTGCCTAGGAAAATGCCTGAATTTCAATGGAATTGCTCATGAGTGAATTTAATTCTTTGTGTCTAGGTCCTATCGTCAGATTACATCAGATAAAACCTTTAGGAGTTGCTTTGTCATTCTGCCACAGTCTTGCTGATGCAAATTTTATTTGGAATTTTGTCTGAATACAGATACTTGCGACCTCAGGCTTGTGCATTACAGGGTACGGCTTGCTATGGATTTCCAGCCACAAGCCCAATGCAAAATTGAGAATCTTTTCAGTAGGGACAGTGGTGACAGGACAAGGGGTAATGGATTTAAACTAAAACAGGGTAGGTTTAGATTAGATGTAAGGAAGAAATTCTTTACAATGAGGGTGGTGAAGCACTGGAACGGGTTGCCCAGAGAGGTGGTGGAGGCCCCATCCCTGGAAACATTCAAGACCAGGTTGGACGGGGCTCTGAGCAACCTGGTCTAGGTAGTGGTGTCCCTGCTCACTGCAGGGGGGTTGGACTAGATGACCGCTAGCGGTCCCTTCCAACCCAAAACATTCTATGATTCTATGATTCTATGATAAAACCTCCCAGTATAAAGCCTGGAAATGGCAAATTCCTTTTACAGTAGGAGCACAAGGAATTACTAAGATAGATATTTTTGGAGCATGGTTGCTCCAGGATCTCAAACATAGCTTTACTTTGTAGGAAACAACGATGAGCTTGATGCACTGGAGACTAACAGAGGGGAGGAGAATGTGCTTTTAAAACACTTCTTCATCTTCAAGAGATTTTTTAAATGTACCTGCCATGTGAGATAAGTTGATTTCCAATTGGTTCTTTGAATAATTTACTTTTAAAATATTTGAGGCATCATTTATAAAAGGAACACATTTGAGACCACATTAACGTGCAGTTCCAATCACCATCTCCAGACTGTTCACTACCATATTTTCAGGTATCATGTATATAGGGGCTGATTCTCCTTCGTTACGTGTTCGTCCTTCCTCAGTTTGCTATGACTAAGGGTAGCACTCTGCTCTTGCCTGGCTACACACAGAGTGCAAACACTAGGACGTAAGAATGAAAAACAAAAGGGAAAGCTATCTTGAACCGTTAACACTTCTCTCCTGCTGAGGAAACAATGTTAATTTACTGTATTTCAGGGTATCTCTACAAGCGGGCAGCAGGATGATAAAGAATGGCTTTTGGGTCCAGACCAAGTCTTGTTGACTTCAATCCCAGACAGATCTGCAGTTTAATCTGGATGAAGATTATATAGCAATTTACAAATGACAGCACTAATGTATCTGTAATGAATTTATTTTTATTTCTACTATTAATAAATTACATAAAAATTAATTCTTGGGTATTTTTTTTGTTTTTATTTTTTTTTTTTGTAATCTGTTTCTTTCCATGTGTACTTCTGCAATGAGTCACTTTAAAAAAAATCTGTTCTTTAAATTTCCTCTTGCTAGATTTTTCTGTGGTGGTAACAATGACTCCACAGAGAAATGAGGTTCATGTGCAGGGCTCTACCATAAAGGCCACAAACACATATAGCACGCAATCATTTTTAAGACTTAATTTCAGGACATTCTGAAGTACAAAGGGGTAATACTACAGTTACCATTTTTGGGGCAAATGAGACAGTAACATTGACCCGGAATGTATTTGGGATGATTTATTAGCTAGTTAGCAGTACCTAGTACAACGTACTTAAAAAAAAGCTTGATAGTATTATACTGAAGAAACTTGAGTGAAGAATCTGGCAAACAAGTTGCTTTTAAAAATTAATGAACAGCCAGAGAAAGTTAATTGCACACTATTTACTAGCCTGTTATTAGCAATTCCTTGGGTCTGAAGTTAAAAATTGCCACATCTGACAAACATTAAGACTTAAACCAGGCAAGCCCCGTGCAACCTCAAGACTACAGAAGTTTCGACGGGTTAAATGACTTGCATCGCCCAGGGGTGTGACAACAGTACAGCACGCGCTGAACTTGACTGGCTCTGCCCACACCAGCACCTGCCCCTTCCAGCACAGGCTGCCGGGCTGGTGGCAGAGGCCAGGCGCCTACGAAAACCAGCGTGCTATTTCAAGGCTGGAAATGCACACCTGGAGGGTTACAGGGCTGGTGATTACTGCCACTGTCCTTTCCTATAGCAAGACCTGAACAGTCTTCAGAGAGCTCTCCCCGAAACAGGAACGAAAGAGGTGAAAATGCCTTTTGGTCGCTGTCTTGTTCTACACAAAGAATGTCTTCATTTTAGGCACTCTACAGGGAATGTTTATGCTGCATTTCTTCTTCTGCCTCACTTACCCCATCTGTGCCGTTTGCTCAGTAAAGGAAGCCAAAAGGGAAATTTTCACTACCCTTCTGTCGTCCCTCCCTATCCTGTCCCCTTCATTGCCCCAGGGCACGGCTGTTAGCAACAGAATGGGAACTACCATGAGGCCCTTGACTTCCCAAAAAATATTTCCAGCAAATTGCCAGGAGCTGACAACATGCATAATTTTTGTGCTTCTCCCCTCCACCCCCTCTGCTGCCAGGGGTTTGTCCAGGTGCTGCTCCGCTCTGCCCCAGATGGCCTGGTGCACCCGCTCTGTGCCGAGGGCAGATCCTTACACGCTGTGGTAACCGCACGTGGCTCCAGCAGCTGCTGTTCCACCGGGCTGCCGAGCTGCCGTGGGCTGTCGCCCGGCCACCCTCCCTCGCCCCGGGACCACCTGCCTTGCCCCAGGGACATCCGTCTCACCCCAGGGACACCCTGCCGAAGAGGACCAACCGAAATAACAAAGGTTGCAGCATCGGGACTTTTCCTTTGGAGCACGTTTTCATCCTATGGTCAACACGGTGCAGGTGGTTGCACAGAACGCCTTGCTATTAGGGCCCATCCTGCTTCCCGATTGCCCCCGACACTAGCAGGGCAGGACTGCTCTTCCGGCTGCTTGACCCCTCTAAACACACTCCAGTACTGCGATCGCGACCACCCACCAGGCTGACAGTGACTGGGATCATCCTCCTGGTATTCATACAGGGACACATTTTGTTGCTTTTCAGAGATATTATTAGGAATACACGGACCTCTTGCGAAAACACACACTTTGCTAAGCATCATCGTACTAAAAGGCACGTTAAGGGAGAGCTTTCTATTCACAAAAACGCAGGAAAATACCCCAATTTTTACTGAAGCAAAGTGGTTTTTGGGATCCTAGCTTTACTGTATGCCAGCAAAGACGTGCCCAAGCATGTTAAAACCTGGCACACAGGATACGTTTCATGGACCTCCCCCCTGCATTACCACCTGTACGGCTCCATGAAAGAACGAAGAAGTCGCAAAACACTACCCACCCCGCTCCCTCAGCCACCAGCCGGAACAGCGTCGGCTGCACCTGCAGGTACCCACGTGCAGATCCAACGCTACTGCTGGATACCCGCGGCTCCCACGTTTTTTCTCTCCATGAGCGCACATGAAAGATTTCTCTATTATTCATCTCCATTATTCATCTCTGCCATCTCTGAATTTCCACTACTTCTCACCTTCCCTTACTTTTGATACTGTTTGGATGCACTTTTTCCCAGGTGAAAGAAGTAGGAGTGAAACATGAACCAGTGTTTATGTGCTTTTACACTGTGCATACTCCTGGGTGTAAAAAGAAAAGCAGCAGTATTTCCCTTCAAGATTGTAACTGAATTCTATCACACTGAAGCGTATCTAAAGCAAATGAAAAAAGACCCAAGTTCTGCCCAGGACTCATCCCCATGAGAAGGTTATTTCCCATCCGGAAGGGTACGTATTTGAACAACCGCTGAACTCCCGTGTTTATTTTGCATCACTTTAAACTGTTCATTTTAAAGTGGTCTAAGACAATTCATATAAGTCTCTTGGAGTTGCAGTGTGGGTGTTGTTATTTGAGGAGTGCTGTCATAACGAGTAACTCTGCATTTATCAATAAACCAAGGTCTTTGGCACAAGGTTTTTGTAAATTCACACTTATTAATGGACCTAGGAAGACTGTACTTAATAGGCCTTATTCTGCATGCGATCGCCGTTGTTATGAAACTAATTTGATCTCAATTGCACATAACACGTCACATTTAACATACTTCCTCATGATGTACTGAGCTCTGCCATCACGACTCAGCATTATTCTTTTACTAATGCAGCTTTTCAGTAGCGATCACTGAAGCGTTTCATTTTGTGCTACTGTATTCCAGACGTAAACCAGTTTATCTCTGCATCAGCAACCTCTGCTTCTTCAGCAAGACAAAAAAATAATTCCAATTGTGCCATTTTCCCAAACACTGTCTTATCCCGCCTGAGCTCACCACTTTTCGTTAACTCACAGGAGAAGGGCGGCCTCCTGTGCTGCAGGCAGCCGGGCAGGTTCCCCTCACCCAGCTCCAGTCACGCAGAACTTCACTCCTCTTGGTTTCTAGGCTCCCTCTCCAGTCAGCGGAGAGAGACAGGTGCCTTCAGGGATTCACTCACATACTCTAGACACATTTTCGACACAGTCAGCCACCTTCCAGAGTCACCTCTCTCCATTAGCCAGAGAGGTAGCCTGGACAATCTAGCCTAGACGACTCTCAGGCACCTACATGAGCAGCCACGTACACCAGAGGACAGAGAACAATCTTCTGTTCAGTTCCAGCACTTCCACGGCATTTCTGCCTTCCAGTGAGGCAAGAGGAAGAGAAGTCATATATGAAGAGCATTGAAGAGGAACAAGTAAAGGATAATTAACTAATTCTTGAGGGTTGGTTTGTTTGTTTATTTTTTGTGTGCCTATGTGTTTTTGGTTTTTTTTTTTTTTTTTTTTTTTTTAACTAAAAATTGTTTCCCTATTTTCCCTTTGTTGACTGTATTCTTTCATTACCTATGGGCACTTCTAGCTCTTAGTTTTTTCTTCCTTAACATTAATATTCCTTAAAAGAGCTATTAGTTCTAGATTAGAACTTTTCATTTGTGCCTCTTGGACAAATTCCAAGCCTTTCCAAATTTAACATTTCAACAGCACTTTGTCCTCTGTTTACTTACGGCTGTTCATTCCACGGTCTTCAGTTTGACTTCTGTCCTATAGCACAGCACCTCCTGTACTTCTGTGAGACACCGCAGTGGAGGCCTTTCCTTTTGCTCTTGTAGAGCAATTCTCAAGAAGCTGGTACTGAAATATCTTTAAAGAGATACTGAAACGTAACAACTGCTTAAAGCTGTAAGGAAATTTAAGCAGTTTGAAAGGATTATTTTACACTCCCACTCTTCACCATGTGCTGGAAGAACACCCTTCCCCACAGCTTAGAGGTATATTACACGTTTCATACCTTTACTATTAAAAAAAAAAAAAGCCAGTTGCTTAAATAATCAGAGCATATAAATTTTAACAAGCCTAGTAAAACTGAGACAAATGAATTGTTTCTGAATCTGTGAATGAATGCTGATGTTCTCTTTTGTTAGTTGCCAAAAAAAATAATATTGCATTTTAAAGAGTCTGTTTCTTATTAAGATTTAGAATACTTATTATTCTCAGCACCCTGGGGTGCATTAAGAAGAGTGGGGCCAGCAGGCTGAGGGAGGTTCTCCTCCCCCTCTACTCTGCACTGGTGAGGCCCCATCTGGAGTCCTGTGTCCAGTTCAGGGCTCCCCAGTTCAAGAAAGACAAGGAACTACTGGAGAGAGTCCAGTGGAGGCTGCAAAGATGATGAGGGACTGGAGCATCTCTCCTCTGGGAAAGGCTGAGGGAGCTGGGGCTGTTCAGCCTGAGGGAGAGAAGGCTGAGAGGGGACCTTATCAGTGCTTATAAATAATCTCAAGGGTGGGTGTCAAGAGGACGGGGCCAGACTCTTTTCCGTGGTTCCAAACGACAGGACAAGGGGCAACAGACACAAACTGGAACATGGGATGTTCCATCTGAACATGAGGAAAAACTTTCCTGTGCGGGTGACAGAGCCCTGGCACAGGCTGCCCAGAGAGGTGTGGGGTCTCCTTCTCTGGAGATACTCAACCCCCCTGGACGCGTTCCTGTGCAACCTGCTGTAGGTGACCCTGCTCTGGCAGGGGGTTGGGCTAGATGATCTCCAGAGTCCCCTTCCAACTCCTACCATGATTATTCTGGTATCTGAGCTCCAAAATGGGCAGCACAATGCTCCTTGACACCTTGAAACTATTTCATTCAAAGGAGAAAAGTGTATTACTTTTTCATAACATTGTCAAATCAAGGTTGCAGAAGACAGCAATAGCGGGTGCAGTTGCCGGCACACTGAATTTTATTTCTTGCCCTATTGATCTAATGTCCCTACTGGGATAATGGGCCCTATGGAAAACACATGATCACACAAGGTGTTGAATACAGTCTGTAACTACAGCCTCATTTTTTTCCCCCTTTCAAGCGTACACTGACACTTTTCAGGATGAGGGACAGAAAGAATTAACAGGGCTCCCACCCCCATGATCTAGAAAAACAGACATAGCGTATCTGTGAAGCCTGATGAGCACGCCCCCGGGCAGCATCAGCCACGCATGTGTCTTGGACTGCTGAGCTGGTATGACCTGAATAATTAGGCTCATGTCAGAGGCCCATGGTTTGACCTTCAAAATGTTGCTATGTAGTTGGTAGGGATGGAACTTTTATTAGATAAAGCACAGTTAAACTGCTGTTATGAAAAAAAAAATGTGGAACTAGCAGAAATAACAAATGAAACATAAAAATACTTGCTCAGCAGCTCCTTCATCAGTGGTTTAGCGTGACCTGACCTACATTGGACCAATGTGGACAGATGAACAACAGCAATTTCAGGGGAACTTCAAAACATTAAAAATAGTGGAAGATTATAATGAGCAATATTGAGGGACTGCTACTCTAATAAAGCCTTCACATTCTAAAATACTATTAGAAGTGCATACTTTTATAAACCACCTACAAGTTAAGGTAGTTCATTCAAAAAGCAAAGACCATCCATTGAGGGAACTGGTGCTGCCACGGCGCAGAATTCAGCTGTTGGGATCGCTGTAAGGTCGAGACTGCTACAACACAGAACGTACTTCTCAGACCTTCACTACTCTTTGAAACATACTGAGAAAACAGTAAGAACCTGTTCAGTGTGCAGTTGATTACTATGTGCTTTGATTCTGGCAAGGAAAGCTCTGGGCTTTTCCCATGTCTTGACCAGTCTTTTGAAGGTATTTTTTTAAATTTAAACTCTTACTTGTTTATGTTAAACAGCTCAGGAATTGTCTGCTTTACAGACTACCTCATTCTCCATCTCTCGCTTTTCTTAAGCCTGCAATGTCTAATATAGTATTTGGAGGGAAGCGGGGAAAAAAAAGAGAAATTTTTAATACTGTTCCTGTGTATTCTGACTTGATGCACCTCTGACATGCTCCTCAAGACATGGTGGAAGCCATCTATCTGGATTCTGTAAGTCCTTAGCAAGGTAATGAATGAATAAATCAGAAACAGCCATGACAGAGTTGTTTTCTTCCCGTTTTTTGGGGAAAACTGTTCCTCTAAACAGAGCTGAATAACTGGAACATGGTTTTCATGCAAAATAAGACTTAGTTTGACTGTCTCTAAAAGAGAGACTGACTCTGAACTGACTGTCATTGCTACTTCTGCATGCAGTGGCTGATCCTCCTTTTTCACATATCCCAAAAGAAATGTATGTAAATTTTTATCACAGTAAAAACGGAAGATGATTTTAACCAATAGTAAGAACTCACTGTTTTTTCCCCTCTTCCTCATTCCAGCTCATCAGGCCATATGTCTTCATGAAAGAGGTGACTAGAACATTGAAGCTAAACACCTCTGGAACAACCAGCTCCGCCTACACATCAAGCTGCCAAAAGAAACTCTTCTGAAGTTGCAAACACTGTTTAATACTGAACAATTCCAATGGGTCTCTCTTCAAGCAAGGTTTCAGTAGCAGCTGGGTAAGCAGAAAGAGATGAGAAACAGCACAAGAGAAGGAAGACAAAATTGCTTTATATCACGTACTACAGCTTCCTAGTCATTAATAAGCAGCAGCACACAGGATGAGGTGAAAGGGTTAGAAAAAACAGAGGTAGTTTTACATCCATAACAATAGAAGCAAGAACAGAAATCCCCCTTCTCCCCATTCTTCAATGTAAAGAGTGCAAGCTTGCTTTGTGCAGCCATCTCAACAAGGCATAAGCACTTCTCTGGAAGCACTTTAAGACTGTCAGAGGCTGTTAGTAACTCAGAGAAAAGGTTTCCACATTTTAGTTGTGGACTAGTTATCAACAAAAAGAATACATGAGTTTCTCCACTGGCAAAGTGTAGTTGTTGGATGAAAGATTTTTTTTTTTTTTCCTTCCCTCAAAAATGTGTATTTACCCTTTAAATTAAGAACTCTTACAGAAAAATAAACACCACATATGAAAATAGGTATTTATCATTTGACTTCTGCTGAGTAATAAAACCACAATGTTCAAAAGTAAATCAAGGAGGTTTATCATCTTTGCAGAAACTGGTCTCAACATGCAAACAATTACAGTTAAAAGATTAACTTGTAGCTATTAAGTATCACAATGTAACCAATCCTCTGATACTTTGCTATGCAGAGGTCACAGAAATACTAGTTGGAAGTTCTGGATCATATCTTGCAATAAAGTAAGCGCCATCCATCTCCTTGATGATCTCCCTGCTGTCCTCTGAAGCGAGCATGAGCACACTGATGAAGAGCAAGGCTGGCAGCAAGTCTAAGCAGTGGCAGGTCTAAACAGTGGTTTGTGAGATGTGGTGTGTATATATAACATAATGCTGAAGCAACAGGACTTTCAATGGGCAACAACTAGGGCAGATTCGTCATTAAACAACTTCCCTTCCTGGCATGGCATCATCAGTGCTATTTTCCCCATCAACAATACAAACCATCTATTCTGGCCTGTCACGAGTGACAGCAATTTAAGCAGCATAACAGCACACCAAGGAGGCCGGACAGCCCAGGGCGCTGCTCAAATACAGCTGTGATTCGGGCTGGGTACACTCCCGCACTGCAGTTTGGGCGAGAGGCAATTCTGGCTTCTCCACACGACGTGTCACAGCGCAGTCTGCCCTTGTGTAGCACGTGGCTTTGAGGTTTGACCACGCTTGCCATCTGAGCTGCACTATCTACATATTGTGCATTGCAGAGGAAAGTACAGCGCATACCAGGAACGGACGTGGTACCAGCGGGCTGTAAACAAGCAAACAAAAGCTTGCTGTCTTGTTTTCCCCTCCATTTGTTTCTCTGTAGGCTAAGGTCCTACCCAAAATACTGCTGCCCGTTACAGAAAGCCATCTTCTTGTACTGGCTAAGCACAGTGGCTAGCTGGCCCACGATTCCTGAAGTGTTGTGTGGCACGACTTAATCACCAAGGAGAAGACAAGAAAAAAAGAAAAACACTGTTCAAGGGGACAGCACAGTGCCCAATGAAGCTGATAGCAGAAATACTGCTAACTCACCAGTTATTTTTAATTCTGTCAAAATAAAACAAGATACTTTATTCTATAGTGTACTTGTAGAAACACAAAACATGGTTTTAATTTTTTTTTAAACCCACCATTCGAGGCACTGTTCTAACATACACCACAGCAGATAGCTGGACTAGAGCAGAAAACCAAGAAAATCATGTGTGATATCAGCTGGATATACAAAGGCCTTAAAAACTGGAAGTAGGGTTTTTAAGCATGCTTGGCTGAAGATATGCAACATCAGTCCAGTAGAGATATTCATGTATCATTCCAGTTCACATCATATATTACTCTTAACACTCCATAACAATATTACAAGATACAGGTATGTTCTTGGGATGGTCCAATTTTTGGAGGCACTATAGAAGTCTGAGAAAATTGAGAGGCTGAAAAAATTATAGAATAAGGAAAAGTTAACGTAAGAGTTTATCAACATTTTTCTTCTGAACCTTGGAGGATTCAGGCATACTGTTATAGATTCAGGCATACTGTTCTATGCAGAGGCATGAAATCATACATTTTAAACAGAAAAAGCAAATATGTTGCCACTACTATTTTATACTGTTAAATGTCAACTCTTTCACTTCTTCAAAGAAGTATTAAAAATCTTGTTTGGAGAAACTTCCAACCATTTCAGAACATGTGCCTTTCCCTGAGGACAAAAGGTGCTGGATTTACTCAGGATTGACTTTCTGTTAAATATGCTTCTTTTGAAAACAGATGAGGACTGAGTGCATCTTGAATACTGAAAAACTAGTCACACCTGTCAATTAAAGGGAATAAGATACAGATTTTGCTCACCTTTCCATGAATAACAATTTTGATTAAAAATAAAGTTTCATCTAGTAGAAAATACCTATTTAACAAGGTATTATGTGCTACTAGAAGGGACATGTTTAAATCAATCTTCAAGCAAGTTTATTTAATTACAGTAAAATCACCTTCAACATTTCCCCTGCACCCCCCGCCCCCCAATTCTTATGGTCATCAAATACATAATGCATCATTTAGGCATATGTAAGATAGCAAAGTCAACAACATCTCTTATTTAATATTTAATGCTCAGACTCTTCTTATGGGGTTGAAGAAAATATGGTTACATTACATGTTATTATGCTGACAGTACTTAAGAATGCAAAATCAAATCCCACTATGATATCACCGGTTGTCATATTTATCAATCTTTCAGATGATACTAGCTTTAAAAATATTGTAAATGGATCCATATTGAGCAAGGTTGAAGTGAAGACCAGACACTCACTTCTGCAGGCATTCCAGCTCCAAAGGCAGGTCACAACCTATATAAACTCCATTCATTAAACTGTACTCTAACAGTGCACAAAAACAGGGATCCTACAAGAGAAGATTAATGCTTAGTTTAAATCATGCTGCTCCGTGAAGTGAATTTTCAAACAAATTAACATGGCACATGAATGCAGGAGATTTAATAGGACCTTTGCTAGAAACAGAACTCTACAAATGGTGCAAGCATGGTGAAACATAGGTGCCCATAGCTGCTGTCAGTTATATTTGTTGCACGCAGGTGTGGGGAGACTAAGCTTCCTATTCAGACCATTTCTGGAATACTGCTTTCCTTCTGATCCAGAAAGTCAGCTGTAACATCTAACTGGGTGTTAAGAAAAGATCACCTGATTCCTATGGAAGAACCATGCATGGGTACAGAAGGAGATCGATCACCTTCTACCACCCTCCATTTAAAAAGTGAAGTGACAGCATTTTGTGAAGACTCTGATTGCATAAGGTCATTCAGAACATGCCTACTGGACTTGCAGGCTGCTGGAGACCTTCAGCACTGGGGTTCTGACCTCTTCTAGAGAGATCTCTTTTTAGAGAGATAAAGGAGGTAGGAGCCTGCAGGCACAGATCAGCATTACAATATCCTTTGTGCTTGAAAGCTACTGTGTGGGTGCCTAACTGTTCACCACTTACAGGAACCTATGGAGTTCAGATATTCCCAAATGCAGACTGAGGACAATTCTTAATATAATCTGATGTTCC
>KL264064.1:0-10445 GCA_000699545.1 Podiceps cristatus | reverse complement strand
TCCCCCCCCCCCCCCCAATAATTCATTTACTGCAGCAAATACCACATGCAATTCAAAGACATAAACCCCAAACTTACTTTCACAAGAACGTGAGGATTTCCCACGACAATCAGCAAAGCTTTAGCTCTAGTAATTGCTACATTAAATCTCTTTGGGTTAGAGAGAAAGCCCAAACAGTATTTGTCATCACCAAATAAGCCTTCATGAGATCGCACCTAAAATTAATTAGGGATAATTTTAGAAATAGAATAGCGAGAAAGCAACTTACCTAGCCATAGTGTAACTTTAACGCAGTTGCTTACTGCAGCAATCTACAGCTCAGTGTGAGCAATGCACAAGTTAGTTTCATAATCCAAATTTCAGCTAGCTAACTATTTCACACCACTGCCTTTCCCACAGAAGGTCTATTCTCCAACAGGCTGCTAATCCAACTTCAGCAATTTCAAGAGAATGGTGTACTAGTTTTATTTTAGCACCAGGACTATCCATTGTAACTTGGAACACAAGATACCAAAACTGCTTCCTAAAAAATGGTGATTTTATCTTTTCAGTAGAAGAAAGGCTAGAGCTGCTGGTATTCTAATTCCTACAGCTGAATGACAATCCACAGTGTGTCCTTCTGCAAACCTTCTTCACAGTCTCAGTGTGCTTCAGCAGTCTCAGTGTGCTTTGACTTAGCTTTGGAAAAACAGCCGAAGCAACTAGTGTGCTATAACCACTGCTGATTGAATTTTAACCTCTGTATTTTGTCTATATTTGAACCCATCTTTGAAAAAAGAAAAATTTTTATTTCATAATTAATGAGTTCTTATAAACAGGAGTTCTTATAACTACTTTGAGAGAGATACAATTCTGGACTGAAAAAGCTGTAGTATGACACAGAACAAAGAAAGTAAGCATAGTACCACTGCCCTCAGGAAAAAAACAAAGGAAAAAAATCCCACAAACTCTTCCCCAAGCCACAAAAGAACCCCTAAGACCCAACTGTTCTCCACCTCCACATTCACCCTGCTTTCCAGGGCTTTGGTTGTTTACACAGATGTTTTATCATCTGCTCTCCTGGAAATGCTATGCACTCTGGTGAAAAGTAGTCCAGTACTGTCATTGTCTTCAGCTACATGCTCCTGGTCTATGCTTCCGCCTTTCACCAGCCTGCCCTGTGTGCCATTACTCAGCCTCACACAGGCACTGCCTGTGCTGTACGTTCTTGAACAGCCCTGAGGGATCCCAGGTCACAAACGCCTCAGGAACTCCAGGTTCTAAACACTGAAATCTTAAACTTTACTTATAGACGTACTGCACCAAAACCACACTACCACTTGGAAAAAAGCAAGCATATGCAGACTTTTTTTTGTATTCTGAACTGAATTCCACACCACAGAAATACAGCTGTGTAGAGCCCATCAAAAGAAAGCCTAAACTCTCAAACACAATCATTGTACACTGAACTGGTATCACTTGCTTGATGTTCAAAGTATTGTTAGCCTTTCTCTTAAGTTTCCCAACTCTCTTTTTCACTGATCCAGCACAGATTTTTTACTTCTGTCCAGGAGTTCTGCATGCCTACAACAGCGCACATTTGATGGATGTTGTCTCAGAACATAAAGGATTGGTATCACATATTCTGGTAGCAAGCAGCTGTCTGCAAAGAGCCTCAGCAGCTACCAGCTGACTTAACCAGCTTCTGCTTACACTTTTCAAATCCACATTGATCTTTCCTTAGAAGCACAAAGTCTTCTGTCAAGAGCCCCAGCCAACAACCTTACATGCCAGAGAAGAAAAAGGACAGAAAGGTAGGACATAAAGAACCTGCTGTAGTTTTTCTCTTTACAGGACTTTCATGTGAATTCAAATACCGGGGATATGCGCGTGCACTGGAGTAATAGCTAGCATTTAGAGAGAGGAAACTGGCATATGCCTGCATCTAACCTCAGCTCAGCCTCAGTCTTCCAAAGCCTGATGCCTCAGTTGCTACAGTTAGCATCTCCATATTCTAGTCAACTGCCTGAAAACTATGATGGCATCTTTGTCACATCGGCAGATAACATGCGCTAAGATCTTTCCGAAAAAAACAGGTATCTGCTGAAGCATATTGGTCATCAAGTTTTCAAAAGAAGGTGGGACAAGGGCTGCCAACTTCCAAATAATAACAGCAACTCCCTCCCAGTACTCTGTGGCACAATACTCTCTCCTTTTTTGTCAAATGCAAAGGATGGGCTCAACACAAATCCACAAACATCATCTTCCACATTTCCTTAATGCTCTCTTTTGTCAGCACTTTTCTGAAAGACTGATTTATTGCACAGAGTGAAACTAAATACTGCTGCATTTTCATGGTTATCTAAAAATCTCTAGTGATGCAGTTTATGGTGCTGCACCTTCATATTTAAATACATGTAGTCAACCAAAACCAACCCTGAATCAAAGTGGTGATGTACTGTCGAAATGACGGCCCTTGACTAGTGTATTGCTGAAGGTGAACCATAGCATGGATTATTTTTCTTCCCATACCCTTTCTTCAGGGCATTTGATAGCAGCACAAGAAAGACATGGAGCAAGTCCAGAGGCGGCCACAAAAATGATCCGAGGGCTGGAGCACCTCTCCTATGAAGACAGGCTGAGAGAGTTGGGCTCGTTAAGCCTGGAGAAGAGAAGACTCCAGGGAGACCTTATTGCAGACTTTCAGTCCTTAAAGAGGGCTTATAAGAAAGATGTGGATTTTTTTTTTTTTTTTTTTAGCAGAGCCTGTTGCAATAGGACAAGGGGTAACAATTTTAAGCTAAAAGAGGGTAGATATAGACTAGATAAGGAAGACATTTTTTACAAGGAGGGTGGTGAAGCACTGGCACAGGTTGCCCAGAGAGGTGGCAGAAGCCCCATCCCTGGAAACATTCAAGGTCAGGTTGGACGGGGCTCTGAGCAACCTGATCTAGTTGCAGAGGTCCCTGCTCACTGCAGGGGGGTTGGACTAGATGGCCTTTAGAGGTCCCTTGAAACCCAAACTATTCTACAATTCTATGACTGATTCAAAAAGCTAGCACGTAGAAAAGACCTTTACCAACATCCCTATAATACAACCAGTACAGCACTTAACAGTGCATCATCAAGATGATCATGACAGAATGTCAAGTGCTCTCCTACCAATGCAAAATAAATAAATTGTGATAAAGGGTATTCAGCTTCTAGGCAGTCAGCATTGGTGTCTGGGAAGTTGTCAGCTGTACATCATTAAGTGCTAATTCTCAAACTGAAGGTGAAAAAGAATGTAAGAACCTACATCAGCATTTATAAGTGAAATAGCAATTACTTTTTAATACTCTGATTTACACAGTTATTTTTCCAATACTTATAATGCATTCCATTTCCATTCTCCCTATGCACACGTAAGTGAAAGGTACATTACCTGCATGAAACTAAAATAAATTCAGCATGAATACCTACAAAGGTTTAAGGTTTACCTCAAAATCCCAGATGCTGTACTGTTTCCATGCACTTAAAAATAAGCTGTTTTCAAATACTGTGTCAGAACGACAAAAATGCAGCCTCTAAATTTTTATTTATTTTTAAAAGCCCTATATCAAATAGGAAACACAGAGAATAAGACACATACAAAAACCCTCCAGAGGATCAGAACAAATATACATACTGTTGATAAGATGATAACCAAGTACTCCTGCCCTTGAAACTCTTCTACTGTGCCAACTTTAATGTCTGCTAAATCAATACTTCTCAGAAGAAATCTAATTTTCTCCACCTACCAAAAAAAAAAAAAAAGCAGCATATTGAGGAATTTACATTTGAGAGTGCATTACTTCAAAACTGAAAACATACTACATATACAAGTATGTGATTTAACACAGATGTCACAGGGAATGCCTACACCGTGCTTTAAAACAAACCAGTAACTTTTCCAGAGAAGCATCACACTTACTACATAACTTAGAAGGTGAAGCACTCACTACCATCATTTAAACAGAAATCAACTTTTTTTTAAATAACCCAGATTTTAACGATAAGAACAAGTTAGATCCATAAACCCTCTTCTTCCAATGTGCATTATATCCAAAACCCGGCTCACCACAGATGTGGTAGGGCAAGCAGCTTTCCCCAGCCCCTCAAGGAGACTGTGCGGACATTCCACCTCTGCTTGCCAGCTGCATCGTGGAGAGCGAAAGACAGAGGTGAGGTGCGACCTTAAATACCCTCCCCAAAAGAGACAGAGAACAAGGAGTCTTGCACACTGGAATGCTGGCACGTGTGGGATCAGTGTATTACCATCTGCTAAAAGCTGCTTGCAGACTATACCTGAAGTGCTGCAAGAAATTTTCCAAGAAATCATGCCTGGCTAAGCCGAGGATTACAGCCACTGACTACTTTCTAATCAACGCTCCTGCAATACAAACTGACTTTCTTGAAGTGGTCATTACTATTACATGTCTTGCATCATAGGCAGATAAAGGACATTATCATATTAAATGTGAAATGTTTTAGGGAGTATAAGAGGTTGAGTCACATCAATACTATATAAAAATATTTGAAAATAAATAGTAGCTATAAACATGGGCAGGTGCATACACTGGACCAGTGCAGGCAGAGCTCTAATTTGCAAGTGAGATTCTTCAGAAGGGGTCAGTCTTTTCCACACACCTCATAGTGCTTCCCCCCAGCCCATGCAGGCAAGCCCACGAATACTGAGATGTGAACACCCAGAAAAACAATATGCACACTGTCCACAGCATCCTCTGTAAATGAAAGGAGACTTGATTTTTTTTTTTTTAAATGAAAGCAGACATCACATACTTAACAGACTTGAATATACAGTTTTAAAGATAAAGCATAGCATTTGAAGTTGACATTCAACATTCTCTACAGGTTTAAATAGCACAAACTTCAAGTCTGTCTACAGGACAGCTAAGAAGTCCCAATTCCTCTAGTTTTCTCGAAGTCATAACAGGTGACATACCACCTCCTTCACTACATTTCCCTTTTGTTCCACTCCTCAGTGCAGAGAGTGACAGAATCAGATTGCTGTTCCAGCTGTTGGATAATAAATTCTTGATTTGCACTCTTTACTCCCAACAATTGAAAAATCTGCTCCTGTCTCCAAAACTGCAAAGAGATCTCTCCTTAATCATTTCCTAACTTTTAAAACAAAAAAAAAAAAAAAAAAAGTAGAATGACATTACTGCTGTCCTTCTCTAGGTTTAGATTTCAATGGAAACATCATTAATGATTGATAACACACTGTGTAATATGACACACAACAGTGAAATTTTGAGATATGCCTCCCTGCTTATCAATCTACAGCCACGATGTAAAACCACAAGATGAAATACAGCAACTTTGAGGTTCTTAGACATCAGTTATACCTGTTTACGATATGGTGCAATCACTCCAATATCAGTCACTGACACTGCAGCGTTTTCACTTTTAGCAAGGTGACAACAGTACTGCATTACTTGAACTGCTTCAGTTGGATTAAACCACGAAGGACTGTGACCTTCATGTGTTTCATTGCCCTGTATTAGGTAGGGGAAAGGAAACAAGAAGATGAGACCAGGTGCAAAAGCGACTACATATTTATTAATAGATTATTCTTATACATCCTAAATGCAAAAAAAAAAGTGACAGAATGTTACATACAATTTCTCTTTTTCACTATACACCCTTTCAAATGAACAAGAATCACCTAACATTTTACATTGTTTTTTTAAAGCTGGAGAATTTATATGACAACAGCACTTTAAATGTGCAATAGAGAAGTTAAATCTGAACTCAGGATAATGTAAGTTCGCAATTCAGTATCTTGCTTTTGTGCAAGGTAGAAGAGGTCTAAACCAATTGTCTCCAAGCAGTGGATATTAACACTTTTTACTAACTTCCTGGAAGACTAAAGAAAAATTCTTTTTCCAAAGTACTGTTTTTTTTCCCCTGTCTACTTAAGCCTCAATGATCCTCTAGTTTTAGAAGGCTTGTATTCATTCTAATGTAGTAAACTCTCATCAAAAGCAATCTAAAGGCAGCTGACTGTAGCTCCATCTTGGTCAATCTGCTACAAATGCAAATTTATATCAAAACGTCTCCACAATAAACTTCAATAGGCAGCTGCTCAAGTTCTTAGCAAACATTTGACTTCAGTAGTTGTTTCTAAAATCAGATGGTGAGGAAGTCACACTACTTGCAGAAGGAAGTTTATTCATTTTTCATATCCTTCCTAGAATTCATTCTAAAGAAAAGTCATTTACAACATCAGCAAACTTCTATCAGACCTCCTTATTCATGCTTTCACTACATGAACATTTTACTTACCCTTATTCCATGAAAAATTAATGGAAATCCCTTCCTGGGCAATTTCCCCCAATGCAACAAAGAAGTAACTGCTGAAGTGTCTGCACAAACTTCTAGCTCCTTATGATAAAACAATTTAGATGGCAAGGCAAGCAATGCAGAATGTGACCTGTAGTTCTTAACAAGTTTTGTGATCTGCAAAAATGAAAACCAAAATCAGTAAGTGAAACAGATAATTATTCAGACTCCACAGTACACAGCCCCAAGCAGATGCTACCTTACCATTCTCTAGCATTTAGCTTTTCTAAAGCTGCCGAAGAACACAAATTGCATTCTCCAGTTTCTTAAAACATTTGATCTATAGGCACATTCTTTTTAAGAGTCAGATTCTCTTCATTGGGTTTCCATGGATGTAACCTGTTTTTTGTCTTGACAGGCAGAAAGGGAGCAGCAAAACAGCTGATAGAAGCTGGCCTTAGAAACCAGAAATGTATTTGTCTTTAAATGAAAGAATGGTCTTAAGGAAGTATTCCAGTCAGTAATAACCAGATTGAAAAAGATACGTCCTGTAAAAACACTAATATATGATACTTGAGTCCAATGATATCCTTAAAGCCATCATGCTTCCTGCTCTCTATACCAGTTCTCCTTAAGCATCGTATAAGGAACTCTTGTGGTTTAACCCTGAACTGTAACTGGACCACACAGCAGCTTGCTTACCCCTCCCCTCACCATTGGGTTGAGGAGGAGAAACAGAGAGAGCTCGCGGGTTGAGATAAAAACACTTTACCAGGACAGCAAAGGAAAAGATACACATTATTATTATAATTAATATATTTGTAAGAGTAATAGAATATATAAAGTGAACGATGCACAATTTCTCATCACCCGAGGACCAACACAGCCCGTCCCAAGCCCCAGCCAGGGAGCAGGGATATTCCCCCGCAGCTCTCCCAGAACAGCAAGTTCCAGAGAGAGCGCGAGGGAACAGACAGACGAACAAACAGGCCTGAACAAAGTAAAACAAAAATAAGATAACAAGAAAGGAACATGAGCAGAACATGAACTGAACAAGGAACCCGAGTGAGGGGGCAATGGCTGACCCTCACTTACAGCGGGCATGACTTGTATGGCATGGAACACTCTCTTTGGCCAGTTTGGATCAACCATTCTGGCTGCACCTCTCCCAGGTTTTTGCACCTGCACATTAGGAAAGTTTGGGAAACTGCAAAATGTCCTTGATCGTTCAGCAGCAACGAACAACAGCAGCATGCTATCACCATTCTTCACATACTAAATCCAAAACACAGGAGGTGCTGAAGACAAAACTAGCTCCGTCCTGGCTGAAACCAGGACAGGAGCACAACGATGAAAGTTTACTGTAACATACTTTAGAGTATCTGTGACAGGTTTTTCAGTAGGCTGAACCCAAGCTAAAGCCTAGGGTCAAATACCCCCAACTTTCCCCCTTGAGTCTGCCATCAGATTTCCTCTCTTCTCTGCACGTGGTCATCTAGTCATCTTTTGCTCTCAGTTCAATTTGTCAAATTATATTACCACAAGAATGGGAAGGCATCTTGGCAAGTTTAACTTTAGCCCCGTATTTCATATTCAGACAACAATTTAAACAGCTGAAACATCTCTGCTCATTTATCTACCATCCTACCTGTCTGACTTAACATAGACTTTTGGTACTTCACCATACAAGTTTTGGGAAGCTATCCTTCAGAGGAAGAGGTGATAAAGAAACAGAAACAATTTCTTTTTTCCCTTCCTGGAACATGGTGTTTGCAAAATTAATCTTTATGTTTAAAGAGGAGGCTTTGTTTGTCTTTCTATGTTAAAAGTAGAAGTTGTACTTATTCATTTGTGGAAAATTAAGTTATGGCAAAAGTGGACAATGGAAATGGAAGGCAATTTTAAGCGATTATTTAGAATTCTGCTTTGTGCACCATATTCGATATGCTTTGTTTAATAGAGAACCTCTTCAAAGCAGCATTTTAACATGCTGGAGAGCTCAGCATCCTTGATATTCAGAGTATATATTCAAAATAATCAAGCTTTCCTAGAGAACTAATAATCAAGCTAGACTTATTGCTAAGCATCAGGAAGCAAAAAGGTGGTAAGAAAACACTGGGAACCACAGTGTCTCCTTTCTGATTTAGATGAAAAAAACCCCAAAACCAAAAAAACCCACCCCAACAACAAAAGAAAACTGTAGTTTTACTCACCAACAAAGGATTATAGGCTCCACAGGCACTAAAAGCATCCTCATCTCTCAGATATATCTCTCTTGACATCAGTCTTTCCAGTAAGGACGTATTTAATCCAAAAGCCAGTGCAATTTGAGATTTTATTACTGGCCCTAACTGCTTTGGATCTCCAACAAGAACTATCTGTAAATGCAATTAAAAAAAAAAATCCATCTTGTATTAAACCAGTTATTTAAAAATGCAGTTTCAGTAACAGTGCACACACTTCAGAATTCAAAGGTTAATTTACATCAAGTATTCTGCTTTCCTCCCAAACATCTGATCTGTTTGCAAAGAAGGGTTAGGCCCAGGACAGAGTATATTGATGTCTTAAACTAAGAAAATATGTTTTTATTTTGACACCTTCCACACACCAAATCCTGTACTACAAATGGAGATTTCTTTTAGATGTAAATCAACTTGTGTAAGTATGGGAAATTGATTTTGTGCATGAGTAAGATTTATTACAAGTACTCAGAATTCCATAATCATTACTAGAAAATGGCTACTTGCATTCTACATCATTCACAAAAATAAAAACAGTAAACCAAGACTTCTTTCCTTTCAGTAAATGATGC
Organism: Podiceps cristatus; assembly: GCA_000699545.1. Classification (NCBI taxonomy): domain Eukaryota; kingdom Metazoa; phylum Chordata; class Aves; order Podicipediformes; family Podicipedidae; genus Podiceps; species Podiceps cristatus. Next base: position 1,327 of record KL264064.1, on the reverse strand, counting down.
TAAGAGAACTACCTGTCCATTAGCTTCTGAAACCAACCCAATAGGAATCAGGCTCTCTGGTTCACTTGCTTGCCCTGCCTCATCCAAAATCACATGAGTGAAGTGTCCAAGCCTAGAATTAAATAACATAAACCCAAAACAGGGCTGCTTTCAGATTAGTTCATTCTGCCACCCGGTGGTTGACCTCAGCAATTCCGTTAACTTCCTTGACAAGTCTGCCAGGCAACTCCACACACACACAGCAAAGATGGGTATTTTCAACATGGAATATAGAAAAAACAACCCAGTTAACTTTAATTTGTTATCTTTGATTTCGCTTACATACTCTGATATACACAACCACTGCTTATCTTAATTAAAGCATTGTTTATGCCAAGGTTAAGACACTTAGAAAAGCTTTTCTTGTTCTCAATTTCCTTCAGCTATTTAATTAGAACAATGCACTTGATGTAGCAAAGACAATCCCCAGGCTTTGTTTCTACCAAACAACTCAGGTCAGTTAGGCTTCAGAGAGTCCTTTTACAAAGTTAAAATCAAAATCAGGGAATCTTTAGTTAACAGCACTTGACAGGGTGGGTTTTTTACAGTTAGTAAAGGCGACGATAAAACGAAATACAAATAATTTTTAGCGTGACAATCATTTTGAGCCCAAACTATTGCCAACAGCAATATAATTTCCAAGGCTCCCATGAGCTGTAGAGGAGAAGTTATTGTATCAGAAGTGTTTAATATTATTCAAGATAATTCTTAAATTTACCATGGAGAAAGTCTCAGCTGAAACATTACTAAAGCCAAGTGGTTTGCTAGGAAGACAATTTCAAAATAGAGGCACATACAATAAACTATATTAAAACAGCTCAGGTTACGGTACAGAAGGTACCCAAAAGCTCTGGGGTTTGTAGCATCTAGCCATTTCAGTGATATTCCTATCTATAGTACTCTACCGTATTTCTGTTTGATAAAACATTCCTGCACTGCTACACGTGGTAATTATTATCCTGAACCATGATGCTTTCCGAATATCCTCACCATCTTTGCAGTAAGGTTTCACCATGTCATCAATTTGCTGCAGAAACAAAAAGGTATTTTGTAAAATCAAATACTGCTCTAAAACTAAACATTTTAATTTGAATAAAAAAAGCTCACAGAGAACTATTTTAGAAGATGAAAAAAATGCTTAGATTTAGACCCATCCATACACCAAAATGAATTCTTCATTAATTTGCCTAAACAATGTGGTACATATGCAAGACATCTGCGTTTTCTTTATTGTAAGGATCAAAATTGACCATATGGATGTTTCATACACATATGTATATAAATATAT
>JMFS01037814.1:0-13182 GCA_000699545.1 Podiceps cristatus | reverse complement strand
ATAATAATAAAATTCAATTCTGATTAATATATTTTATAGCTCTAAAGGGGAAAAGAATAGTATCAAAACCCCCTGCTCTGTACACTGAAACTATTATACTGGAAAGGGAAAGAAATCACTTGCATAAAGTCATGTAGAAAGTAATGGCAAAACTACAAAGGGAATCAATCTCTTCTTTCCCATATACTTTTCTAAATTCTGTATTGCACAAATGCTTCATAAAATTGGTACAAGGTTTACAAGACAGAATAATAGTTTTATGTTACATAGAAATGTTGAAAATAATCTAATGCTATGTAAAATAAAACAAATCTCACTGCAGTTTAGCTATTATTGTTTACAGTTACACAAATATTTAAAAGATGTTTACTTGATTCATCTTATTCCAGTTCTGGATTATGCTTCTTGCAGTTTGTTTCCATTCAGTAACCACTACAGCCAGGAACTTCCGCTTAACATCAGTGAGAATGTTTCAAATCTACCTCTCCTACCTATTTTGCAAAAAGCAAATTAGAATAAATACATCAGGTGACCTTATATCAAATCAGAAGAATTGTATGAGTGATACTCTTTCCTAAATAAATTCTATAAAAGAGAATAAATGCTCAAGTACCAGAAGATGTGTTTCATTTTTTTTTTTTTTTTGTTTGTTTTTTTTTGGGGGGGGGGGGTTTTGTTTGTTTGGAGGGTTTTTTTGTGGTGGGGTTTTTTGTTTTTTGTCTTTTTGGGGTTTTTTTTTGGGGGGGGGGGGTTTTGTTTGTTTGGAGGGTTTTTTTGTGGTGGGGTTTTTAGTTTTTTGTATTTTTGGGGTTTTTTTTGGGGGGGTGTTTGTTTTTTTCTTGTTTTGGTTTGCTTTTGGTTTGTTTTTTTTTTTTTTTCCTCACATATGCAGTTGGTGGATTTAAATTGTATTAATCAAACATTTGATTGTAATTGCAAGAAGATTTAAACTTACATCAGTTTAGTGTTTAAGTCAGCTTAAAGTTTATTTTGATCTTTTTAATGTCAAGCCCTTTCTAATGTAGCTTTTTAACACATGCAGGATTTTTAAAAGTCATGGTTCAAGGATCTCCACTGATAGCAATCTAAAAAACTAAACATGTAATTAATTTGAAGATGTTTAATCTTAACAGGCATTGCTTCATCTTCTCCTGTAATATAGTTGAACTTCACACCAAAACACAGTGTAAATTATTTTGTCTTTCTTAATTTCAAACACAGAATGAACTTACTCGTTGAGGGTTAGTATTGCAGTAACACCTAATTGACATAAAATGCTGCATTAAAGCTGCTTTTCCCTAATTTGCTCTCTAGGAAGAAATACTAATATTATTTATACAGTTTTGGAAATGATTCTTCAGGTGCTGAGACTGTATCACCAGTGAATTTGGTGAAGCCTTATGGCAGAGCGGTAGGATTCTTTGAACCTGGGAGAAGAGAACTTGTTTAGAACTTCACTCTTTTCCTGATTCTCTCCCTCGAATTTGACAACTACACTCAATGATCCTATTTGTTATTTATGGTCAAACTCTAAGACAGAACTGCCTAGATGGATGTCTTTTTGTAATTGAAATAGGGAAAAAATGTGTCTTAATCCAAGAAGATGCCTATGCCTCAATTGAACTTTAAACAATGAAACAGTTACTTTGGGTAACACTAATCCAAATTTTTCAACATACTAAATTTAACAGATCCATGTCTTTACAGTGTAGGAGAGAAACTGAAGTGGTATGGTCTTGGCACAGCATTGGACACAGTGGTATGCAATTGGCAGTTCCTGCAAATCAGAATTATTCCTTCATTCTGGGCCTTCAGAAATTGTTGAAAAATATTCAGCTTTGTTAATTATCACAGTTTAAGGACATTACAGAAAATTAACACAAAAGGGTTAGAATTAAAGTTTTAATTGTCAATGCCCTTAGACAAGAATTCTACAGAGGAAAAAACTAATTCTACAGAGGAAAAAACTATCACCAGCTACCTCTAGAGCAGCTGATTCCATGAGAAAGGAAATCATACCCTGAAAGAAACTGGAATATAATGTGCAGAAATTTCAAGAGTGTGAGTCAAAGAATCAACCCCCCTTAATCTGAAACAAATAAGAAAACCACTGATCAGAGTTGATCACTACTGGTCTGTCATGTCAATGAAAGCTGAAAACATACTTAAATACTGTGAAACAGTCCCATATCTTCAAAATAAATGCTTTTCCTGGCTGAATATAAATTCAAAGAGAAGACGAATGTAAGATGATTTACTTAAAGATCTTCAGGCACATTGATATTTTCTGTATGCTTTTGGTAAATTCAGTTCTGCTAAAATGCAGAAGGAAAAGGTTAACGCTCACATGTCAGCTTTCTGCCAGATTAAATCAGCTTTTGCATCAAATGGCAAAAAGAATGGGTCTGTGACATTTTACGATCCAGGGAAGGAAAAGTTGGGATAATCAGCTTCCCTGAGAGCACGGAAAGTCAGAGAGAGGAGGACAGGTTTTGAAGGAAGGCGGCACAAACCCTAGCAGAGAACAGGGACTGGAAACAAGGGTAACGTGTCAATAAAAAGGAGGAAAACTGTGTTTGAATCTCTGTGAGAGGGAACTAAAATGAGGTGGTAGAAAACACATAAGGAGGAGAAATGAAAGTACAAGGAACTAAAACCTGAACTTTAAAGAAAGAAGAACAAAAAGGAATACTCTGCAACACACACAGGCAGTAATCAATGAGAAGCCTATTTTCCAATATTTTGAACTGCAGATAGATAGATCTTTTAGCTGGGAAGTATCGAGGATCACACTCATTAAAACCAAAAAGAATCATGAAGTTACCTACATTAGTTCCACAACTGTGAACTCTGAATACTGAGGCAGTAAAACCTAAGCAAAACCAATCTTTCATGAAATAGCTTATTTAGCGTTCAGAAATACCTATATTTAGAAATCAATACCGGCACAAGTTTTCTGAATGTAGATGGGTCCCGCAGTCTACCTGCCTCCATCAGAACACACAAATTCCTTCCATGCTCAGTGCTTCAGCATCAAGAGACTCTATGGACATGTATTTCTTATTTCCTTCACTGTTATCATGCAAAATGAGTTAAGTTTCCAGAGGGCAGAAAATAAAGTTTCAAAATACAGAGTTTAAGACCACCTATTGCAGGAAAGCTTTTCCCTTCCTACCCATTCCACGTAAGAGAGCTCAGTATTTTCAAGTAAGAACGGCCTGGCTCCCACAGAGCTCTTCCTGTTGCTTGGCTGACTTTGCTGCAGAGGACCTCGAAGCCCTTTAATCCCGACAAACACAAAAAGATGGACAAGTAAGGGAATATGCTTCTGTCTAGGTTCAAATCTCTTCCTTACTGACATTCAATAAAATAAATAAAAAGTGACATATACTACATTGAATATCCTAATTGCTATCGCACAGCTATGACTATGTTGGATTAAACATGAATTGTAAGGATATAAAAACCCAAGATATGTCCCCTGAAATGGATCCATCTCAGATCTTATTTTTCTCATGAAAGCTCAAGAAAGTAGTTACAGAATATTTGGAAAATATCATTAATAGTTCCCCAAATCCTTCTCATTTAGAGTCTCATAATCTGAGCATATAATACCTTATGGAGTAATATAGCCAATTCTGCTAGGTGCCTCTCTTATTTTTTAACTCAAACTAACAGAGAGCTCAATTTTTGACTGTGCTGTATGACCACTTTTAAGTATTTTAATTTTGTTAAAAAAATGTATTTGTACCCCATCACAAATCCTGGATTTTTCTAAGGTGATTCACAAGGGAACATTTTTCAGGCTATCATTTATTGTCCAAATACATCCATTTCAATAAAAAATGTTCATTTTTTTAGAGTTACCTGCATTAAAATAATAAACAGATATTAAAAGTCTTGAAAAAACTGCCATTTAAAAATATATATATATGAGAAGTCTCTCTTAGTCTCTCCTTTGGCATAAAACCAAAAGCTCGTCGAGGTCAAAATAAACCCAACTATACAAGAGACTGAAAACTAGACACATGAATTCAGGCCAAACCCCGAGTGGTAGCACAGCTGTAAGTCAGGGCGAGCTCAGGAATCCCGAGGCAAATTTGCTGTCATTATAAATGCTTCTGACACCAAGGTCCATTTCCATTCAACACCACTTACAGTACCTCAACCACCTTTTTATTTTCCATTTTATATGCAGCACTGTAACTCCACGCTCTGCTCCACGGGACTTCTGTGGTGGGGAACACACGGTGATGAGGGGACGGGTTCTTTACGTATTGAACCTCCGCTACAGCAAATCTGCTCATCGGGGAAGCTTCAATAGAAAAAAAAATACGCTAATAGCATGTTTACAGCAGCCCAGAAGGTCCTCTAAATCCTACCGATCTTGCTGACGGATGTGAGAAAAAGTACAGCACTAAGTTGGGAATGTAATTTTTAATAGGACATCATATAAGAAATGTAAGAAACCAACCAATATGAGAGATGATTGTCTGACACACAAAAATAAATATGCTTTGGTTTTCCAGGTTACAATGTTCCAGCCTCACCACCTCTTTTTTCTACCTTGACTAAAAAAATCAGCTCTAACTTTTAATTCTGTGATTTGCATCGACTGTTATCATTATTGATTTTATTACTCTGACAAAAATCAAGATTCATTTATAACCATGCTGGTGATTAGCGGCCTCGGTTCAGCCAGGTTATCATATTTAGTTGATGTAATCCAGCTTAATTTTCTGAAAGAGGAATATTTCATCATTTTAAGAACATTCATCACCGTTGATCCCGTCAAGACAAAAGAAGAAAAGGTTTTTAACTGAAGGTGAGGTGTCATTGACTAGAATAATGTAAAATTTTAATACAGATTCCATGCCTGTATCACTAACAGGAGAAAGCGAGCTGGGTGAAGATACAGTTGATCAAATCCAACTGTGCTCAGAGGAACATTTTGTAAAATACTCATCACTTATGTCCTACTTGTTACTCAGAAAAGGAGTTACGCCGCAGAATAAGTCTACTGCGAACCTTATCCAAACGCAAATATAATCCAGAAGGAATAATCTGTTAATTGAACAAAAACGCACGTCTCAATGATACACGTCACATATAAACAATACTGGAGTCACATACCTGAACCACCCCGAGCCAACTCAATGAAGAAAAAATTGAAACAACCACAGGACTGAAAAAGCATTTGCTTTGTTTAGCCAGATTGTGAATGAAATGTAACACTGACGTCTTCTAGTGTAACCCTACATGATTAAGCACCTGAACTATCAGCAATGTCAAGCAAACCAGAAATTTTTTTCTCTGTGAGCAATTTCATTAAGATTTCAGCCTCGACCTCTCTGTTGTTGAATGACAAAAGGATGGCTCATGTTAAAATGAAAAGACAAAGTGAATGAAAAAACCCCAAAATAAATCTTTAATTAGGTAAGTCCTGTTTTGTTGCCTGGTTCAGGCAAAAGCAATAGACCATATGTTTGAAGTGACTAAATCTGCCTTCAGGTTTCTGATAAATATGTCTCTGTGGGGCTGTTTCTGTCAACGGTAACATTTTTCTTTATGGCTTAGAATTTGCTTGCTGGCAGCCACCTGCTAATAACACCACTACAAATTAGTCGGGTGCTTGGGAGTTTGGACAGATTAAAAAGCAATTGAGAGGGTGGGCTAAAACACATCTAGAAACCGCAATACCTACTTTAAGCCACTTCTTTCTTGTTTTGGAAATAGTTTTGCTTTAGGACATTCAGTTCATGAAACAATGACCGGAAATGTGAGCTATTTCCAGTTCTGTAACTGAGTAGTTAGTAAGTGGAATTTACAATTCCCTCGCCACCACTGCTGCACACAATTTGTTTCAGGCATGCACGGATTCTATCCCAAACTTCAATCCAAAAACTCAGTGGTGAGAGTTATTATGAACACTTCTCTCAAATCTATTTTGACTACTACAACCTTGCACTTGGCCAGCGAGCAGCACTAACCAAAGGCACCATCACATCACTCCGATTTATTCCTCCTCGTACTCCATCAGCCAACGTCCTCTCTCAAAACTCTCTGCCAGACACACCTCACCCTGTGCTTACCTGGAATCCAAGCATCATTTTTCACAGAGTAGATCTGTTAGTCACTATAAACAATTGATGAAAAAGAAATGGAAAGACCTGCGGACTACGGAAAAAGCACTGGAAAGCCTTGTGTGATTTGCTTTAATAGTATTCCAAGGAACATAATGACTTTGTAAATAACTGAAATGGGCAGCCCTCCACACTATTTATCCCTCTTTCCATCACACATATTTCCAAAATGTACTTTAAATCTTTAAGTTTCACGCAACTGCTATTAAGCGACTGTAGTTTGAAAAACAAGTTATGTGAGGTTCAGCAAGCACTTTAGGTTAATGCTAGAAAGTTTCATGTTACATGGGTTTTTTGGTGGTGTTTTTTTTTGGTTTTTGTTTGTGGGGGTTTTTTGGGGGTTTTTGTTTTGTTTGTTTGTTTTTTAATATTCCAAAGGTTTTCTCTTCCTGTATTAGGGGAAAAAAAAAATTCTTTAAAGTTCAGAAGGACATGGTATGTTTTCATAGGGCAGATGAAACACAGGGCTTTCATAGCCATTGATGTTTAAGGAGAGAGGTAGAGACATGTTTTAATAATTTGTGTAACACCTGCCCATAATAAAGAGGAATAAACAATGTTTCTGCAGATTATATTGTTTTAGCAATTGGACATAATTCATCTGGGGCAAAGCCAGTGGTTACACCAGCTTATATCCAGGTAAGGCTTATTTCAGCAGATCAGTACTGATGCACGGTTCAGTAACGCTAAAGAGAACACAGACGCGGCTGTGTGTAAAACAGCCTTTGCCCCGTTCAAACGCACCAGCTAACGGCAACGCTGCTGTCCCAGGAGCTTGGAAGAGCCCAGATGAAACTAGCTTTCTTAAAACGCAGCCCTACAGCATTCTAGAAGTCACACTTCTACCTGGAGTTTATTTTTCCTGCTTCTGCCACGACAACTAACAACTATTTCGAGAGCAGTAAACTGCAGCTTGCTGTAGCAAAAGCGATGTCTTCCACCACGTTAGCGAGGAAACGTCGCGCAGACCGCAGTTTGACCTGCTCTGCCTCTGCTACTGTGCTGCGGCTGCAGACAGAGCGCTTGGAGTATTTATTATTTCCAGATGGGGTTCCTAGAAGTGATGCCAATTGAATATGCTCTCATCACTGCAGATACTAGACTTTCTCCAACACTTTTCTTTAACATTTACTTTTTTTTCACATTTGAAGACCTTACATACGCAAACACATCTGAAAAGAAAAAAGACTTGGGCTACTTTATTTTAATTTGGGAGAAAGAAATGCATCTTCAATTACTTTGGTAAAATATTATCAGAGAAAAGCCAATTTGTAATTGACACACAAAGATCCGAGTTAAATACAAGGGTAAAAATGGGAATTTCACCTTACTGAAATACAGATAGGCACGCGGGCCAAATTTAAGGACTTGACTAAGATAGCTATAAATGACCATTTAAGAATGGTCTTTAAGAAACTGGGACATTTAGTCTCAGATTAAAAGTATTGTCTGAAGCTCAGGTCCCAGACTTGCTTTGACTGAATCATATTCTACCTGGGAAGTTTTAGAGGGAGTCAGAAACATCTTCATCTTCATACAACAGTGTTTGTCAGAGTCAGAGGGGCAAAGACAGACCTCGACTGCTGAAGTCCATTTCTGTTATACATTCTTGCACACAAAGGTTTATTCTTTCTTAATTATTGCCTCAACTATGATGATGATAAATCCATTAGTAGTAGTAAAAAAAGATTTCTGTAACACCACATCATTATGATTAACAATTAATTTGACAGATTAGTAAACAGTGAAAATTGGTGCTAGAGTTTATGTGGGTACTTAACTGAAAAGTAAAAGAATATAGAAAGTTTCTCACTGCAGGACCACACAGAATCTATTCCATTTGGCTGATCATTATTCTTTCAAATCCTGACATTTACTGTCCATTTACTGCTTTTTCTCCTGCACGATTTCCCTTAAATTGATAAATTGAACTTACAGTTTTATAGGAACTTTCACTAAGGATGTCAAAGAGCTTTACAAAGTGAATTAATCAATTAATCAGAGCACCACGGTGAGGTATTTTATGCAAGGACATAGCAAAATACAAACCCAAATCTGGAAGGCACATAAGAGGAATAAATTCAAATGTCAAAACAGAATTGTACTTTGTAGTTTGGGTGTAATTGAGCCTCAAAATTGGTGAATTCATAAAAATAGAAGGGTTTGAGGTTTTTGGGTTTTGTTTTGGTTGTGGGTTTTTTTTTGGGTTTTTTTGGTTTTTTTTTTAGAATTATTCTTTTTTCAGCAACAGTACAAAATGAGATAAAAATAAAGGAGCTCTGTGAAAAGTCATTTCCATTCTTTATGTGATGGTCTTGAAGTACTCAGCAAAATATATATCTTTAATAAAAGACTCCTGGATACTCTGAACTGTGTGGCTGATTATGGACTCTGATTTACTGTTCACTTACTTGCCTTTTCTAAATCTTTGCATGGACCAGCTATGCCTGTAGTTCCCTTACAGCAACACAAATCAGGAATGGCTCCTCCAAAGTCAGTAACATCACGGTTATTTTGGACAGCAGTTGCACTGCAAATCAGCCTAAGCATTTGTCACTCATACAAATAGCAAACATACAATTAATAAAAACATTACCTATGTCCAGAGACTTAATGGAGGCTAGTCTCATACACCCATACTCTTTACGTTAAATACAAATCTGTCCAGAAAGCTGAAGTGATTTACCGAAAGCTGAGGAAACAGACCTACACCAGGTGCAACTGCAAAATACAAGCAGGAGTGAGAGAGATTCCATTATTATATTTACAACACTATAAAATGACAATGAAGTGTCAAATTTTCTAGTAAGTATTGATATTTAATATGCAACCCTGTCACAAATACATTCTAATTCAACTAATACATGAAAAAATAAGGCCTGCTATTTCTCAAGGTTAGCATAATAAACAACTTCAGATTTTTTCAAGTGATATCTTAAGAGTTGTGAAAAAGAATAAATGTATAAGTTTATACTATAGTATTTTTTTAAAAAACAATGTGTTCCTGACTAATGCTCTTTTATTAGAGAATATTTACAACACCATAAAATGACAATGAAGTGTCAAATTTTCTAGTAAGTATTGATATTTAATATGCAACCCTGTCACAAATACATTCTAATTCAACTAATACATGAAAAAATAAGGCCTGCTATTTCTCAAGGTTAGCATAATAAACAACTTCAGATTTTTTTCAAGTGATATCTTAAGAGTTGTGAAAAAGAATAAATGTATAAGTTTATACTATAGTATTTTTTTAAAAACAATGTGTTCCTGACTAATGCTCTTTTATTAGAGAAATATGTCATGTGAGAAAAATAGTCTTTAGAACAAGCAGTAACAAAACCGAGCCCCAAACCAAAGCCAGGATATTACTGTAAGGAGATATCAGAAGCCTTCCTCACCAGCAGAAATGAATCAGACTTGAAGGAAACCCATGGATTCTAATTCGCTTTCTGCCTCTGCACATCAAGGTTTATGCAGCTGCACAACTGACCAAGTAATGGGTTAAAATCTGCACCACAAAGAGACTTCTACAACAAATTGTAAATCAAGACTTTTTTTTTTTTTTTTTTTCCTGAGGTAGAATCTATGGTAGCTCAAAACCAGCTTGTTTATGCTTGACAAAGTCCTCATGAGATCTATTAGCATAATACTTATCAAAAGTATTTCAATGCGTGAGGATCCATTTCAACAAAATCCAGCAAAACAGGTTAACTTCAAGCCTGTGATTTCAAGGAACTATTTACTTTCTTTAAGTGATTTACTTAGATTAGAACTAGACCCAACTCAGACTTTCCTTTAACTCTATGTACCAAGAATATCACACACAGATGCCTTTCCAACTTTATTTTGGCTGAAAGCAAATGATCAAAAATATTCCATAAAAACAGACTGTACAACATTGCTATTCTGGACAAGATAACATAAAGTGCGTATCTCAACACAGAAACCTTGTTTCATGCAACATTGTCCATATTTTTAAAAATATGTTTAAGATTCAGAAAGCTGTAATTATCTACTCCCCAAATCAAAACTATTTAGAACCACATTCATCGTTCAAGTAAGTTTGTCTGTCAGAAGACGATCGCACTGTGAGTCACCATTACTCTTGCTGGTTTTCTAAGCACAGACAAGATATATCCAAAACATATTTATGCTCTGCTGACCAAGAAAATCATTGATGGAAAGCCATGCAAAAAGTGGGGTCTCCTACACTTCAGCACCACTCCAAACAAGTAAACATGTTATTTAGAAAGACTTTCAGGCTGACTAATTGTTCTTGCCAAAAAGCCTTCAATACGAGATAAAATGCTTCATAACAATAAAGCGAGTTTATAGTCCCCTCTCATTTAACATCGTTTCTGCTCTGCGCTGCGAGTTTAAAGAGGCGTGTTGGGCCTGTCACGGTGATCTACTGTCACAGATGATAATATCTGGTGAAACACTGAGAAGAAAATGTTGGTTGTGGTTCTGTTTCACAAACCCTAAAGCTGCAGAAATAATTTATTTCTGTTGCACAACTACTACCCCCACACTCCACAAATTTTGGCTGCCACAGAAACCCTGTCTCGCCCAGTGCTGTGAAACTCAACAGTGGCACCTGGTGGCTATTCTTCCTCACATCCAAGTACCTACAGCACACCAGAGGGTTTCGTGGACCACTTCAAACCAATTTTCACCTTCGCAACTGTCTAAAAGTATGTACAAATTAATCTCATTAAAAAGGCTCTGCTATCTCTGCCCAGATTTATTAAGTTAATTTTGTAATTTAAATTTTCAATCTACTTCAGGTTGTATTCTGCTCTTTTTGTAGCGTTTTTCTTTTGGGGGGGAGGGGGTGGGGTGGTTGTTTTTCTTCAGTGGTCTTGTTTTTGTGGGTTTGTTTGTTTGTTTTGTTTGTTTGTTTTTGTTCTTGTTTTTTTTTTTTGAATATGACATCTCCTTTCTAATCAACTGGGCATTTTGCCTAACAGCCCTTCTCTCCTCTGTACGACTACAGTAGGTGCCAATTAAGGCTTTCCCTCACATTAAGTGTATTTCAGACTGGTGTTTTGACTATAGAGAAATGTAAACTGAACTCTAAGAGAAAATTCTACCTTTTTTTTAAAAATAAATATTAAGGGAAAAGCTAAGACGTACAGAGACTGCATCATTAGCTAAAGAAAAAAAGCAACACAACCCCAAAAAACCAAACCAAACCAAACCCAAACCTGAACTTTTTATAGTAAATAATGGGCTAGATCTTTTTGAGAACCCGAAGTTGAACTCCTGTCCCAAGGAGTTCATAGGCAAGGTGGCAATAATATGGATGCTAAAAAGATACAACAAAAAAAAATAATAGAAGCCTGCACAAAGATGATGTACATGTCACCAGTTTGAGCATACTAAGTTGCATTTATATGTGCATTTGTTTTAGGGTTTAAAACCTCACCATCTTCTTTGAGGCAGATCAAGTTTTAAGCTCAGAACCAAACATGCCAGATGACAACTGTGCACACGTGTTTAACACATGAAGCAAAATCTCTTCTGACAGCTTCAGCTCCGTATTTACTGCAGAAATTTGTATTTATTACTTCCATATGAAGATGCCAGTCATACTTTTGCTTCTTACTTCATACCCAGTTCCCTGTAATACCTTGTTATTGTTTTCAAAGAAACTCTTGCACATAAAAGATGGCATAGTAAAATACATCATCATCTTCAATATTGCAACAGGACGCCGGGGAAGGGCTGTGGAAGGCTACTGAGGAGCCAAGCTGGCAGGTGTCATTGTCTGACAGAGTACGCTTTCTTCCCCAAATTTTACAGAGCATAATCAGCTGCCCACATTTTGAGCTGTACACAGTAGTACAGTACAGCAACAGAAACGGCCTGCTTGCAAAAAGTAGACAATTCACCAGGCTGTTCTTCAGGAGGTTGAGTAGCCAAAGCCTTTTCTCCTTGGAAGCCATACTTCACCAGTACCCGCACTTGTAAATACAAAATAACAGAGGTTTCTATGGACACAACATCAGTTCTTTACTAGTGAAGACAGCAATTTTTACTGAGCTGTCTCAGACTCATTGCAGGTATTGGCTGAGGTAAGCACTATCTATGCAGAGAATTAATCATCTACCATCAGTATAAATAAAAAGTCTTTTTTTCCTCATTAAAGGTGCTTCTAAACCTATATTAAAGATAAGTAACTCAAACAACATCAATCTGAATGGTGTTTCATGCAAAAAGGTCTCTAGGCTCACCATATTACTGCTTCATTAGATAAAACTGGAGTGAATAGACAAACCCCATGTCACATCCTTAAGACCACTAAAATATAGCATAAATGGAGGAAAGAATTCCAGAGCTGGTGGTTCTCCATTAAGAAAATTGTGCTTTTAGTCCTTACATGTTTTAATTTACAGGATGCTATTGAAAGCAACCCATTTACTTCCACTATGCCAAGCACTGCAAAAGTAGGCTTTGCAGGTAAATTAATTCACCTCGAAGGTGAATTCAAGGTAAAACAATTCACCTTGAATTATACCCAGAAGCAACTAAAAAAGTAGCACAGGCTCCAGTGAGCAGAGAGGAAGCACAGGGTCCACCGTTAGCACTGTCAGCCCAGTGCACACACCCCCAAGTCACGGAACGTGACTGCACGCCACGTCCCTCCCCTGCAACAGGGCCCCACAAACACGACCAGCGAGCAAGGCGCAGCAGGTAAGTGTTCCGAGAACATACCGTTGTATTCAAAGCATATGTAAGAATGAGATAGCAACTTATCATAATATTAAAAATACAACATCTATATGTAGGACAGCAATCTAAGGAAAGCCAGAACGACTGTGGTTTATATGACTGCCAAATGCTTTGGATGTATGGTAAAATATTGGGCAAATATCTGTTTTAGAAATATTTTCCTGGAAGAACTTGCCTCTAAATGCATTACAACCCCTTCAAGTATACCCTACTCTTAATCAGAACCATTGCACTGGGTGGAACAGTCCTTGCAAAAAAACCCAACCCAAACCCAACCCAAACACCTCCCCTACCCCCC
>KL264063.1:5857-16226 GCA_000699545.1 Podiceps cristatus | reverse complement strand
TCATGAGGTCCAACGAGGACAAGTGCAAGGTCCTGCACCCGGGTTGAAGCAACCCTTAGTACCAGTACAGGCTGGAGGATGAAGAGATTGAGAGCAGTCCTGCTAAGAAGGACTTGGGGGTACTGGTGGATGAAAAGCTGGATATGACCCAGCAATGTGTGCTCACAGCCCAGAAGGACAACAATACCCTGGGCTGCATCCAAAGAAGTACGGCCACCTCCCAGGCCAAGGGAGATGATTCTGCCTCTCTGCTCTGCTCTCATGAGACCCCACCTGTAGTGTTGCGTCTGCTCTGGAGCCCTCAGCACAAGAAGGACATGGAGCTGTTGGAGCAGGTCCAGAGGAGGCTACAAGAATGATCCGAGGGCTGGAGCAGCTCTGCTGTGAGGACAGGCTGAGAGAGTTGGGCTTGTTCAGCCTGGAGAAGAGAAGGCTGCGGGGAGACCTGATTGCGGCCTTTCAGTACTTAAAGGGGGCCTTTAAGACAGAGAAAAACATTTTAACAGGGCCTGTTGTGATAGTACAAGGGGTAATGGGTTTAAAATAAAAGAGGGTAGATTTAGAGTAGATATATGGAAAAAATGTTTTACAATGAGGCTGGTGAAGCACAGGAACAGGTTGTGCAGAGAGGTGGTAGAAGCCACGTCCCTGGAAACACTCAAGGTCAGGCTGGACAGGGCTGAAGATGTCCCTGCTCATGGCAGGGGAGTTGGACTAGATGACCTTTAAAGTCCCTTTCAACCCAAAATGTTCTACTATATATTAAAAATGATTGGCATGTCTGTAAAGAACTTGGTGCTGGAAATGAGCAATAAGGGATAGAAGAGGAAAAAAAATTACCCAAAAGGTTATTCTTTTTCATTAATTTTGGTGATGACATGATGAAATATTAAATCATCTGAGGTGTACGATCTCTCAGTCACACTCTGTCAGCCAACACTTCAAAGACAATACTTGGTTTCAATACTTCATTACAACATATCCACTTTCTCCTTCCACATCAGAATGATGAGTATAGACAAACCTCTGAAGGATTATTCTCAAAAGTGAATAAGCCTTTTGAAGCATTGCAGTTGTCTAGAGTTTCTAACATAACCAAGCAATATGTAGAATGATTCTGTCTTTCATGTCAAGATTATTTTATGCATTTTGAAATTCCTTTTTTTTCTGCACTCTGGAATTTTGTTTAGTCTTTATAATCTTTTGATTCCTGCAAAGATTCAATACTTTGAAATTAAAAGATGAAAGGATTCATCAGCAGAATACAACATGATTAGCTTAATTGGTTCCGACTTTTCCTGTTGAAAGGGCTTTCTAACATGTATTTAGTAGCAGACACATGGTCCCTATTTTCCATGCCTTTATATTAGGATTTGAACACTTTCAAAAAGTTCCTGTGTGGAGAAGCACTAGCCTAATTCATCTCAATTAAAGTCTTCATCTGGAAGCAATAATGTAACTTGTCCAAACCTGAAGTTTGCAAAAATAGTAACAAAATCCTTAAGGCTTTTTCATTCAAATATAATATATAGTTTAATATATTAGTTGAAAATTAATAAAAGGTGTAAGCATCATTTATCATAAATTATATACTGCAATGCTGTTGAGTCAATAACATTAAGAGCTGGAAAAACTTGGATTTTTTCTTGATTTTATGTTAGATATGAAAATAGAAAGTTTTGTAAGTAGATACCATTTATACAGGATAAAGCAGTACATATTCTACCATCCATTCTGCCAAATACTAGGAGCAACAAAACCTACCAACTAATATTTGTTCATATAAGCAAAATATCATGCTATTTATCACCAGAAATCATAATTTGCAAGTATACACCTTCTCTCCATCTGGATGTGAGCCAAAGGGAGTACCTGGGACAATTCTTTGGATGAAACTTTTCTGGATGGAGGTGGTTTAGGTAGATAGCATTTTTGTTTGCTTGTTTAAAAACTGCCTTTCATATTTAGACAGTGAATGGTATCTTTCATTTAATTTCCCTCCAAACTTGAGTGCCCACCTGTAACTTTCAGTTCCTCTGACTGAATAGTTTGGAACTATTCATGTGGGTAAATGTCTGCAGATGCAAGGCCTACAATGCTTCTTATTTTATAAAAACTTCTTCACTGTGTTGCTTGCTGCAGCCATACATGTGGATTCCTAAAAATTACTATCACTGCTTCTCATCACACTGCAGATTCCCTGATTTTGTTATTTTTTTAAAAATATTATGTTATAATCTAAAAATGTGTGCATAAATATATACGATTCAAGCAATACCATGTCTTTATAGTTTTGTCCATTCTTTCCCCCACAGATCGAGGTTAATTTAAGTCCCACTTTAAGCAGGCAGTAACGAAATATTAACATTCTTCTGGTCTGCTGACTTAAGACACCCACATAGAGGTAATCTCCCAAGCTTTCAAGCGGCATAATATACACATTGAGTAAGAGACCAGCCAGACAAAGCAGTTTTGAAGAAACCACAGCTTGGTATCTCAGAGAGGAACGTGCGGGATTTAACAGGCAGGATAAGCAGCCCTCTATAGCGCCTGCACCCAGACTGGTCCTCAGGCACTTACGGTACACTAACAGCCCTGAACTTCCAGAGCAGGAAGCAGGGCAGGAGACCAAAAGCTGTTTTATGTCACTTTAAATGTATCCATTGATGAGTCTAGCTGCTTGACTGTTTTTGTTGAGTTTATGTCAAACACTAAAATATTTTTTTGTCTTTTCAGGAGATGCACAGATACTTTGTTCTATTGCAGCTGGAGCTGCTGGAGCGCTGTGAGGGTAATGTTTTATGATAAAATTTATCATCTATTTTTAGTTCCACTATTTCATTTTGAAGCCAATGCACTTAATATTGATATCTCTCAGCTCATGTTTCTCCTTCAGTGCCATGTAAACTTGTCACTGACGTGATCCTTAATTTCTTTTTCTTTTTATTGAATAAACCACTTTCAACTAACTTAGCACTGACTAAACCCCTTTGGTGGTCTAAAATTTGGAATGGAAAAAACCCAACCACCTAGCAAAAGCTTGGTAATGACCATGGAAAATAAGGCCACTTCTTTTGACAAAAAATTACAGAGATGAAGGCCAGTCTGTAACAAAAATGGCTTCAGAGCAATGTGTACATTCAGAGGGGATGAGCAAAAAAACATCCATGTGCAAAGCAAGAATACTTGACTGTGGGCATACAAAAAGGCTATTGATTTCACAGCTATGCACTCCGTTTTGGTTTTTTTTTTTTTTTTATTTTAAGTAAAGCAAAGTATGTGAATTTGTGTAGCCTCTTTTCATAAAGCCTCATAAACATCTTTTCTCCCGGTTTTCACAATCAGTGAACAGTAACTTTGTTACTGTCCTTCGGTGACACTAGATGGCACTTCAGAGTAGTGGTGGGATCAGAAAGTCTTTTGTAACCTTTTCTGGTTATTTTGCATATGATATCATAGAGGCATGAAATTAATGCTAGCATCGAACAAAAGCAATTTCTCAGCTTCCTGCTAATTTTTATATATGACTCTGAGGTACATAATATTTTAAAGAAGTAGCAAACATAACCAGAAAGAGATTATAACAAAGTGGTTCTCTGATAGGTCTAAAACACTCCCCCCAAAAAAAAATCTCACCAAACCCTAATGGGCCAAAGAGCTGTTTTTGGAGGATTTGAGAGGCAGTCTGAGGAGGGAACTGAAAAAAATCTATAGACTTGGAAATCAGAGCAACTTGCTGTTGCCAGAGATTTAAGAGCTGATCCTTTCCTGGAAGTGAAATCAGACTTGATGCCATTTATACATCACCAACCAGGTGTATGGTAAGTGTCCATACCTGGTGTACTTCAGGAGAAACCAGTCATCTCCCTTCTGTCCTTAAAAGACAAGCGTATATGAAGGGACTCTTTGATTTGTGGTCAAGTTTTTCAAACCAACATTCTTTAGCGATATGTGGGTTTTCTAACAAAAAAAATGTGTATGTACTTTTGGAAAGCCTAAACCTGAGGGATATCATATTAATTAAAAACAGAAAAAAATATGAGAAGAGTACGACAAGAGCAAAATAATAAGTTTACGGTATTGGCATCAAACTGCAGTAAAATCTTAAAGAAGCATCGATTCTTCAAGATATCATTTTAATTTCCAACATATTTAATCAATTCAGTAGAAGATAAGAGGGATTATTTTCGTTAGTTAAAAGCCTCTTACAGGGATTACACTCTAGTAAAATACATGAAGAGGGGGAAAATTATACATTTCGATATCAAAAAATAGCAGAAAATATTGGCCATAATTTTGAAAAGCTCTTTAAATAAGAAGGGAAGTTCAAACATTTACTCAGTCATGTTCCTAAGTAGTGTGATGTATCATAAGCATTATTAAAGATGGCAGAAATTATATTATTATCTCTAACTTTATTATTCTGCCTTCTTTATCACAAAAAGAATTTTTAAAATGTTATTAGAAAATGGGTTTTCAAAACAAAGCCAACCAAGTGCTATTATTTTAGTTTAGATTTTTTGTAATTTTATATTCAGTGGAAGAAATAAGAAGCCTCTGTGTGTTACTTAAATTCTTCCATCATTCTTGCAGACATCTTGCAGATTATTATTCTCATCTCTCTCTCTTGCTTCCACCAGCTTGAATTTTCTGATTATTAAGGTATGTTTTATTTCAGGCTCCCGGGGAGGGTCTGCTCTCACACTTGCCTGCAGTGACCCCTTTGTGGCCCAGGGATGCAGGAAGGGGTAAGATGCCTTAGGCTGCACCAGTAAACAAGGTTTTACTCCTTTATGTGAGTCCTATAGGTTATTTTGTGACTGTTTACCATCTTCATACTTTATGGAGGGATAAGAGATGCACTGGGCCTAAAGGCTTTCTGCTTTATCTCTTTTATTTCTTTCTGCCCAAGCCTTTATAGTTTGTTTAGGTTTGTTCTTTTTTTTCTCTCTTTCTTTCCATTTATTTTCTTTTTTTTTTTTTTTTTTTGTTTGCTTGTTTTGTTTTGTTTTTAAGTGGAAGAGTCATATGTTCTGTATTTAGATGAAAAGTAGTTTTAAAAGTATTGGGATTCCCGCTGCTTTGAAGTCGCTACAAATGTTGTGTGTGGATTGAATTTTGGATAGCATCCCATTGGTCAGACATTGTAGGTATGACTGCACAATTTATGGAAAACCAACAGTGTGTTTACTTTTTGAATTTGTCATGATCTTGTTAAGGTCTCACATTATAGGATTTGTTTATTCTGTTTTATTGCACAGGATTGGGAGTCAAGAAAGTCCCATTATCTTTGCAGCCCTTGGTTGTTAGCAGAGAATGCATTTTATGAGGAATAGCTTGTACTTCAGCACAGAGAGCATTAAGTTTGGTATGGGACATACCATAGGTATTACACAGGAAGACCAGGCTCAGATATTTTGTTCTGGACTTAAAGTTGCTTATGATTTGAAAGAAAAGACTTAGTCTGGAGGGATTTTAAAGCCGTGGAGGGAGAAATGGGAAGTTTGTGTATATGTTTATATGAAGTGTTCTGTAATAAGTAATTGTTATTATTTGTTGTATAAATCCCTTCCTGCAAGTTTTATCTGTATCTGTTCATTTGAACCATGTACATATAAATCCTCTGGAGCTGTTCAAACTAAGACCATGCCTTTGTTCTCTATTGAAATGCCGGTGCTTAGCTTTCTGCATGGAGTCTCTCTCTGAATAATAGCAGATATTCAACAAAAAACCAAAGCAAAAAATATAGGTTTTCCCTCCAGTCGCAGAAAGAGATCATGTACTGTTAATTTTATTTAAAGATAACACTCAGAAAATGTGAAACCCAGGAGAAAAAACAGATGCCAATGGGGGAAATCATTGGCTTCTATCTGAAGAAGATAGCTAACGAGTGCAAACACGCTTTTTCTGTGTAATGGGTTTAGTGATTCATAATTGTTTCCAATTATATACTACCTGAATAAATGACAAATATAAAGAGAATATATTAATTTTCTACAAAACAAACAAACAAACAAACAACAAAAACCAACTATAAGTGTTAGGTGTGAAAAGGTTCCTCAAGGTAAGAAAATTTCATACAACTTGCTCTTACTTCAGCTATCACCATTCCAAAGATGTTCAGTTTTCAAGACTTAATCATAATTAAAGTTCTGACATATATGCTATCAAAACAGAAAATAAAGACAAACACTTTGGAGTTTGCCTGTATTACATTATTCTTTAATATAAATGACATATAAGTTTTACAAATTAGAGAGATTGACCTTGGAGTATTAAGAGGCTGCAGAAGATTCTTTTAAGGTGACATTTTTATTGAGTATATGTTTAGCTTTGTAGATTGACAGTAGAAATGTGCAGCCTACCTTTGATGTGCTTGCTACCCACTGGTATGAGTTGAAGAATCCCAATTTGCAGAGGGCTTCAAAGCAGTCTAAGAAGATACTTCTACGAATGATGTCCCAACAATGTCCAGCTAGGCCTTGCAGCTATTTCACTTCGTATTTTGCTATATTTATAATTTTGCTTATAATCTAAATTCCACAAATTCATCAGATGGGAAGCCTGCAAATCTCTACTTGACCATTAAAAACATTGTTTAAAAAACAAAACCAGTAAAGGATTCTGACAAATGTACAATGCAGAACAAGTGAACTGTGAGCTGCTATTATTTTTGGTTTAGATATATATATGGATTGGTACCAATGACTAAACCCTAATACCATACTCTGCAAGGTAGTCTCACTGAAGTCATTAAAACTACCCTGGCGACTAAGGTGAGAGGAATTTGCCCTAGAGAAGTTTAGCCATTGAGCTCCAGACATAGATTACAGGTTTTGTGCTGCAGACTACTCATTATTTTGTTCAATCGGATTGTGTTAGGCTAATCCTGGATAGCATTGCTCTAGAAGAATGGCAAATTTAAGAGAACTATGTGTACAATATGAATTTATTTTATTTTTCCCAAAATAATGAACATTAGCAACAACTTTATTTGCCTCTGCTAAATAGATACATTCAGAATTAGCTTAGTGTTATAGTGGATATTTTTAAACCTCCAGGGCTTGAAATAAATTTAAAGGAGGTAACTCTCATCTTCTCAAGTCTCAAGATTATTTGAGAGTCTTTTTTCCCTCTACTATTTTTTGTGTGTGTGGCTATAAAAATAACCTCAATCACTATCTTTTCTTTTTTATTTTTTTTTTTGTTCTATATCATAGTTCAACAAATATTTACTCCAAATCTCATATACAGTGGAATCTGAAAACCTGTAGCATTCAGCAAACTGAAAAATACCACAGAAAGCATGCTGGAAAAGAAGGCTGAAATAAGTCAGTTTAAAGCACAGTTGGCAATTCTTTTTGATGGTATGCTTGATCTTGTACATCTGTAATGATTCATTTATTCTACATCAATGGATCATCTCCACTTTAAAGTGAAGTTTCTGGTATTTGGCATTAATTGTTAGCAACAATTTTTTGAACAGGCCTATTACAACAGATACTTTAGCTGAAACACAACCGAATCAGATCTTTAGGCATCTATTTGTAATTTCCAATCTGTACTGCAGAGCGTTCATGGATACACCGGAAAGCAGAGGGCTGGATTTCCCAGTACTGCACGGGGTTGCTGAAGAGACTCACACCGGAATAGCTAGCCTTTTTGGTGTTGTAGCCAAGAGGGCAGAAGTCGTTAATACCAATGGAAGCAATTTTGTTGTTATGAAGATAGACCACCTGAAAAGCACAGAAGTACAGAAATGAGAAATAGAGCTACTGTGGCAAATAAGATAAATGATTTGGTGTCAAATATTTGGTACGTATTGTGCAATGTTATATAGAGAAACAATATATGTTATATAGAGAATGTTATATAGAGAAACAATATATGGGTTTTTTTTCAAACAAACAAATTCTTGATTCTTCTTTCTTTTTGAAATACCTAGAATATAATCAATCAGAAACAATTTCTACAGAGAGACTAGGAACTATGCAAGGCAATCTAATAACTTTACTATCATTTGATCATACTGTAACCAAAAGGGGAGTTAAAGGTGTGGAATTTTTAATACCACGCTGTGCTTCAGAAGCATGTGCTGTATATAAAGAACGTATTTGGTGCTAATTGGTTTCTCCCCAGCTCTAATGCTTTCACTCTCATGAGTGCAACTGTGCAAGACCCAGAGCCAAAGTAATAACTAATGATGATTTAAAATAGCTGATGAATATTACTTTGCTCCAGAGTCACCCTTTCTGATTAATTTTCCCAAAGTACATTCAAGTGGTGATTTACATTTCATTTCTTCATTTTTTAGGAGCTTTCTTTCCTGTAAAATCTTAGTCCAAGCAAAGACAGATTTTAATTGGTTCCAAGAGGCCATATTTCTAGATATCCAGCCACATAGACCTCAAAAAATACTGATGATGTGAAATGCATATTGTGGTCTCTTTGCCCTCCTGAAGGCATAGCTTTGGGAGATACCAAAGGGAAGGTTCTTGGGAAGGGTTGCAAAATGTCACTAAGTAGAATTGAAAAAAACTCAATAAAAGAAATATTCCATGAAAGCATTTTTTGAGTAGAGGAAATCAAAGTACATGAATAGTCCCATATTTTTGTACATGAAAGTACATGAATAGTCCCTCAGACTCAGATATACAAATGCACACCTCCAGATCTATACACATCTATAGCCACAACCACACAAAAATCAGAATAAGAGTCTTCCTGTTGTTTGCAACTGTTCCATCCTATTCAACAGTTTGCATAACTTGCATCAAATTACCTTTTGCACAAATGCTCTATATGTTTCTGTTCAAGAGTGAATAACCACACAAGTACCACTCAGAATCTTTCAATAATTGTTCTCTGAGGCAGTATGACAAACTTTACCTGGATATATTTGTGTTCACCCAGCCCACCAGGTACTCTGACGAGTTCATTATTGTTCAAATGGAGCTCTCTCAGATGAGGTACATTGTTAAGAGAGCCATTTTCCACTGAAGAAATACTGTTAAAGCTGAGACCCAATCTGAAAACAAACCAACCAACAAATATATTAAACTTGCTCATATAACCACCTTTCTTGTGTTGTTTACTTCTATACACTACTGTTCCAGAACAGACAAGCCTAATTTTCAGAACTGTTCATGAGGTACAGAATCACCTGAAGAAACAGTTTAGATAAACATATTTAAATATAAGTTTGATGCCTGAAGTGAGCTATCATAATTACCATGATACCATTCAACTTGTGCCCATGGTACAGTGTACTTTTGTGAGCTATATGATTAATCCTGCTGTAAATACATACTGTGTACCTCTGTAGGCACCAATCTTTCTTTAAAAGCTGAACAAGAGTTTCTTGCATGACTTGAGGAGCATTGGCTGTAACTTCCTTTGTCAAACTACATAAGCCAGGGTAACCAGAACGGTTAAGTTTAAGTCTTCACCAAATACTTCTAAGATACTTATGTCGTTAGAGCCATGTTACAAACTGGAAACAGGGGCTGAGTCATAAATAATGATCTGTTCAGAAGGACACAAAAGTGGGAAGTACACATTTCTTCTGGGTTCCAGTCCAGAGCTTTCACCACAAAATAATCCGTTCTGCTTTATACATCCATGTTCTGGGTTTAGTAGCACAATTTATGCCCAATTTGGAAAATTGGTCCTTTCTGTATATTTCTGTGTTAATACTATTGGTTTGCAATTATAAAACTATGGAATTTTTTCAAGAGGCTCATAAGTTACAATGCTCCGTGTTGCAGTAAGAAATTCGGTGGTAATTCTGTAGGAGTTATCATCAGGAGTGCTGTCCTTTGAGAAAATTATTTCTATAAAGGCTGAACCTACTTGATTTAGTTTGCTTTATCCTTTTCCCTTAAGCAATCTTTTTTCCCATATCCTTATTAGAATTTGATCAGGAAGAATTTTCATTTAAAAGTTATTATAACAAAATTCCTTTTGAGTAGAGTACACCAAGATTTAGTAAAGCTTGGGGGATTTGATCCTACAGAGCAATTTGGTCTGAAGGTCTACAGAATGTCTACAAAGTACTTCAGTAATGGGTGCTTATAGTGAATGTCTTTAAAAGGACTGGGAAAAAAGAAAAAACACACACATACACACAAAAGAAAACCCAAACAAACGCACAAAAAACCCCAAACAAACAAACAATCACATTTTGGCAAAAGGCTCTAAATTTTTGGTCAACACATATCTAAATATATGCTTGCTACATATGCAGGTCTATAAGCAGATGTGTCACACCTAGGGAGATGAACATGAAGAAAGCAGGTTTGACTTTCATATTGGTCTGTTGAAGCAAAAATAACCTCTTCACACACAATAAGGGTGGACAAGATCCAAC
>JMFS01037809.1:0-20790 GCA_000699545.1 Podiceps cristatus | reverse complement strand
TTCCTTCTTCCTTCTTCCTTCTTCCTTCATCCTTCCTTCTCCCTTGCGGCCCCACAGCAAGGAGCCGTGAGATGGTTGAAATCCTGGAGGGAGACGCCCTCTGCAGCTCACTCCAGCTTTTGCTTGGCATCTGCAAGCAAAAAGCTTTTTTGGTTCTTTTGGAAATGCTTGCCACAGTAGTCCTGAAAAATAAAGGTTATCTCGCTACATTTGGGGGAACACGAGTTTCCCTGAGGCTCTCGACAGGGTGAGACCTCGGCTGGTGGCCCGGCTGGACCACCTCGGTGGGGCGCCCCGGCTCACAGCACGCCCGGGATGCCATGGATGCTGCGGCCCGCAGCAGCAGGCTTAGCATTCATGTCAGAAACTTGAGACTAAGTATGTTCTCACCCAAAGTCTTCCCTTAAAATCAATGCTTCTGGCAAGGGATACGTATCTGTTCTCATTTGATGATACCAGCAAAACCTACAGTGTGTTTAGTAATTGTCGTAATGATAGAGACTGGAATCAGGAACTACATCTTTGTTTTAATTTTGACACGTCTTCATACAGCAAGCAAATTCCTGTAGCTATTTCACCTCAATATTTTGTTCCTTATTTTTTTGCTGAATCATAATACCAAGAGGTCATAAGCACAGGCTTCTGTCTGATTTTCTGAAACAAGCAAGCATGATAACCATAATTCAATTTCATCATCGAGATCAAAAGTACTTCTTTTCACCTTGATTTTTTTCTAAAAGTCAGTCAGTACTATCAGGTTAGATCAAATTTAAGTTCCAGCAGGCAGGGTGTGGAGAAATGAGCCAAAATGAATCATTTCCTGCGTAAGCAATTTTTTGTGTCTAGACATTTGATACCTCATGTAAAGCTCACCTTTGCTAGCTGGTTATTCTCCAATGATGTTTTCAGAATTTTTGTATAAGCCTGGAATACTTTCATCCTGCGTGTTAGCTTGTTCTGTGTTTTTTGTGAATCTCACAGGGAGAAAAGATCTTTTCCTAATTTTTAATTCTATAATTCAATTCTGGGCACCATTCTAAGTCACTTAGTACATGAAGGTTTGATAGAGGGCTCAGCGCTCATGGATACAATGTCATTTCATTCTGTGGGAAGACGAGTGAATTCAATTCATGAAGATATTTACTGGTATTGTACTCTGAGCACCTCTCAGTGACACAGACCGGCCTGCTGACCTGTCTTTTATGACCTCGATATCAGCAAGTTGTTTAAATGAATGTTTATAATGCATATGAAAGGTTCTACAGAAATACAGGCTCTGCACAAAATGGTATTTTAATATGGTTCAGGTTTGGCCTCTGTGTGCTCAACAGATTCAAACAGAAGCAGAAGGGAGTCAGCGCAGGACTCCTTTGATCGTGCTCTTTTCTGTCTAGCGTCCTCCCGTCGCTAGGCACGTGCAGAAATGACACTGTTCTGACGGGACAGAAAGGAAACCATCCATCATTTCCTATGGGGTTACTATGCTGCATGGCTGGCAACAACTGTCAATTAGATAGGGGGACTTACAATCACTTCGTAAATAACGCAGCAGATTGAGATAACATTTATAAATTGGTTTTAAGTAGCTGAAAACACAGGAGGCTATTCAGGAGCAATTTCCTTCGTGCAAGAATGGGTTAAATGTACATTTGCAATAATGGAGACCAATACATCCCACAGGAAATCAGTCCTATCGGAAATACATTGATGAGCTGGGAGACCAAAATGACAAAATTGCAGACGTTGCCATGTTTGGCTGCCGTCAAAGACCGCTCTGTCCCACCCTCTTGTCACTGGTATCAGCTTCTGGACTGAAGTAAGTATATAGCAGGCACCGGTAAGAGAAGACGGACAATGTTTGCTTAAGGCCATATTGTTATGAAGATATTTGTTATTTAAGATTTCCACAGATGGATTTTTTCATTTTTTTAGATTGTATCACCAACTGAATCTGTTCGTTTAAGATAAGTAAATAGAAAAGTTATTGCTTTAGTAACAAAACATAGTTGCAGATCTATCTTCTTGTTAGTAGAGTGAATTTGGTACAGTATTTCTTCAGACTTGAATGCAATGGGAGCAGGAGAAAAGGTACTTTAGACAACTCTTAAAATATAAAGTTTCCCAGAGCCTTTCAGCTCTACATAATAAATTCAGAGCCACATCTTCTCTGACACAGATCATTCCTATAATTGTTCAGAAGGTTGTATGAAAGATGTCAGAAATTAACAGATTTTTTTTTTTTTTTAAACGGCATAAAACCCTAATTTGCAGTCAGAATGTACAGTCAACAAACAAGCCTAAAATATTTTGCTAGGCTAAATGATTAAAACCTTTTCCACCACAGCATTAGAATGATTTGAACCAGAGAAGCTGTGCAAGTTATGAACAAGTGTGATTTGTGAAGGTAAAACACTAAAGAAACTTCGGTTAAAGTTTGAGGTTGGGAAAGCAATGGCAGCACATCCAGGCTCCAGCCCTTGCACAGAGCATTATATTTCTGATCAATTCAAGTGTTTCTGCTAATGTAGTCACAGTTAAATAATCTAAAAATGGTCAAAGTTCGGTGGTTATTATTAGTCTTTGTGGCCTGGCTTTGCTCGTGCCGTGGCACTACCTCTTGCCGCTGGTCCCAGTAGCTCTCGGTAAGGGCAGCACAAAAGCAGAGTCTGTCAGGCCGGGCTGCTGCGCCGAAAAGAGCTGCCAGGGGAGAGGAGAGGGGCTGCTGCAGCTGCTTCGCAGGAGCTTTTGCAGCAGTCAGGATCCTGAGGATTTGGTCAGGTTTAGTTTCTAAGAGCCAGTAACCCTAGGGCTTCTGGTCATATGGAACGTGTATAAGGATCTTTGAGCATAACGGTTAATTATCAAGGAAGAAAATAACCAGGGAAAAGATGTGAATTTTCCTTTTGTTTATGTAAGAAGGAGATTGTAATGGGAGCTAGACAGAGATCCTTTCTTCTCCTTGTGATACAATGACAGATACAGAATTAAAACCTAGATGTTGCTTATCTGTGGACACTAAACTTCAACAATTAATTACCATCGGGGAAAGTTGACTACCAACCTCCTTCTGTACACGTATTCTCTCCTGCTTTTTCCTTTTCACTAACAGGTTCACCTACTCACCCAGATAATAATTGCCTTTGTCATTTTGTGCTGCGTTTCTTTCCAGCGCCTCTCTCTCTCCTCGCATAGCGGCCGTGTCTGCGACAGAGTAGAAGACCCGCAGAGGATGAGCTCCCTGGTCAGCACCTCGCACCTCCAGCTTGCCGCCTTTGCTCTGGGAACGGTAGGCTGGGTCCTGTGCACCGTCTCAATGGGGATTGTGGAATGGAGAGTGTGGCACGTGGACAACACCACCGTCATCTCCTCTGGCATTGCCTGGGTGGGGATCTGGAAAGTCTGCTTCATCAGTTACCTTCACGTCTCGCCTGGCTATAAAGAACAGTTCTGCCACAAATTCAGCGGCTATGACTCCTCCATCCCCCCCGAAATTTATGCTGCTCAGGGTCTCCTCTTGATCGCCATGTTCATGGGCTTGCTGGGACTGTCTGCCACAATATTTGCTCTGAGAAATGTTTATATGGGAATCAGTCGCAAAACTCTCATTACCCATTTCTTCCTGGTGGGTGGCTTCTTCTACATATTCGCTGGTCTGTGCATCCTGATTCCTGTGAGCTGGAATTTCTATTCTGTAACACACAACCAGAGCATCACTTTTCCTCCTTCTTACTACATGCCCTCCAGCCCAGCGGCGCAGGAAGCTGGTGCTGCCATTCCTGTCGGGATTGTAGCTGTCATCCTCTTGCTGCTAAGCGGGACTTTTTCTCTCTCGTACAGATTTCCAGTGCCCGCAAACACTGTCACGACATTCTGACAGGATACATCCCCCCGTGCTGTTTCAGAACAAGAGTATAATCGAGAGAGAAGGACAGAAGCAGGAGTGATTTTATATTCAAGAAACTACAGAATTTAATTTTAGTCTATAGTAGCCACACTGTTTTGTTTATATGAACCAGCTGAATTACCATCTTAGTTGTCACATACGATCAGGGGTTCATCTTTGAGATAATTGCTGTTGAGCAGCAACTGTGATTTTTACCAGTTGTCCTCTTTTGTATATACAAATGTTTCTGATTAATTTATTTTTTGTGTAAAAGGTATTTACCATGCTCAAAGAGCTGGCTCTGACTTCACTGTCCTGTTGGAAAAATGTGAAATAACACGTGTTAAATGTGAACTTGTTTCCTTGTCAGTACTAAACTATTTTGTTGATTATTTAATTACACCTGTAGCAAAGCATGTTTTGTGACAAGTCAAGACTTTTAATAGCAATAATATTAAGTGTCATCATGATTGTGTCAAATGAGCCTTCCCTGAATTGTCTTAT
Source organism: Podiceps cristatus (assembly GCA_000699545.1). Classification (NCBI taxonomy): domain Eukaryota; kingdom Metazoa; phylum Chordata; class Aves; order Podicipediformes; family Podicipedidae; genus Podiceps; species Podiceps cristatus. Next base: position 16,403 of record JMFS01037809.1, on the reverse strand, counting down.
GAAGGTCTTGCCAGTTCCTCCTCTTCCTCCAGGGCACATAAAGAGCTGTATCTTTAATGCTTCTATTCTTCTTTCAAGCTATTTGCATTTTATGTTGCAACACGTTTGCCTATGGGCAAGGTGCGTTCTCAGTTCCTCACTTAGGCAGAGCCAAAAAGTCTGCAAGTGTTTGCTTCTCCATCAGACACTTCACCAAATCCAAAGGTATTGCAAAAGATGGAAACAACTTCTACAAGTTACTACAAAACTACTGTCAAAATCAGTGCTCTCGGTAATGCGGAATATTCAGTACAACATTCAGGGGATGATTCATTTGACCTGATGTAAACATCTATACCTAAACCGGTCACTTCAGGCTCCATTTATAATCAGTGAAGAGAAAAAGACAGTCTTTTTCCAAAATAGATGCTAAGAATGGCTGGAAGAAGACATGCTCTCTGAAAACCTGTTTCTTCTAACCCACTGTAACGGCTGTAACAACTACTGGCTAATTCTGGCATACATAACCAAACTTCACCTAAACTAGATAAAATTAGGTGAAATGAATCTATTATTTAAGTGGCATTTCATATGCCAGTGCCATTAGAAACATAAAGAAAGAAAGAAATGTTCCAAGCACCTCAATAAGGGCAATTAAAAAAAAAAATAAATTAAGACATTGGGAGGAATGAGTGAACAGTGTTGACAAACAGATGATCTATTGAAAACAGGTTCCACAAAAACTTTCAAAGAAATGCTACAAGAATCTAAGCAAATCAGTTTTACTCTTTCCGTTGCCCTCCATTTTCTAAAATAGTCATAAATTCAGAGAAGGAAGAAAATATAACAAAATCTAACAGTTCTTGTACATTACAAGAAAAGGTATAATGCCAACAAACCAGTTCTTACTGCTTTTGGCTGTTACTCACAGTAAATACTTTGCTGTCTTTGAATTTTGGAGACAGAGAATGGAAAGCAACTCAACCTTTTGCAAACCTCCCCTTTTCTTACTTTCAAAGAGAAAGGCAATGCTCCAGGTTCTTTCTTAGCATCATTTTTTCTGGATTTTTTTTCTCCAGGATCCTGGTTAACACTGCCACTGTTTGTCCCATCAAGATTGCTGTTACTTGCTCATTTCTGCCTTAGGTTTTGCCCTCACTGAACCCATGAGATATATACAGATACAAGAAATTTGATTCTTTATTACTACCTCAGCTTGTCTTAGCAGTCCAATTTTTTAGTCCACATCTTCCACGCGGTCTTGACTTTGCCATACCAACTGTCTAGCCAGAATCTCTACAGCACCTTCATTTCCCCTCCGTTCTTCCAGTCTCTTCTGAACCAGCAGCTTATTTTATCATCGGTAATTTTTTCATCTGCTGCAAGGGTTCATCCTTCAACTCTTTACAATGCTGTAAAGCACTTTCAAGTGGTGTTTCAGTGAAGGCACATGATTTAATAGCTTGTTTATATATATATTGTTTCTAGTTTGATTTTTACTATACATACTTTACGATGTTGGTAGGTTTCATTTTTAAATGTGCAAGTCAATAGAACAGTTATCTCTTCCCACAGGGCCTACGATAATACTAGATTTTATCTTATTGTAAAGAATAAAAAAGATCTATTCATGTGTTTATGCCAGCATTTCCCCACACTAATAAACCACCAGTATTCCCTGGCAAGGAATTTGAACTTTAATAGAAAGTGACTGATTCTTCAACTTTTTGAGTTCGTGTATACACAGAAATGTCAATAACCCCAACTGTACTTCTCGGCTGTATTCACTAAACGATTGGGTTCAATTTACATTTATTCTCCTTGGCTAAAAGAAAAAGCAGGAAACAACATCAGACAAACGCCAAATTTCTGCGTTGCCGCCACAGCTGTTTCCACCAGGGATTCTGTTCATCTGCCCTGATGGAAACACGGGTGGTGTGTCAGACGTAGGCTAGATGGGGAAGAAAGTCCCAGCTAAAGACCGGAATAGATGACCTAAGGATATGTGTGGGTTTTTTAAATTGCATTTTGTTAAAAATAAGTTTATACAAACAGTGCCATGAACATTGTAGGTATGACTAAGCCTATCTCAGGGCAAAGAGATGATCTACATGGAGCTCTTGGCATCCCTTCCCACTGCACTTCCTAGATCTACCTAATACAGAAGTCTATCAACAGTCACATGGCCCACATTATATGTTGATATATGATAAAACAGGGTCTACGGTCAAATACCAGGCTATATTAAAACACCCAGTCCTTCCCTGAAGAAAAGACAGGAGGAAAAAAAACTACCACCACCACCAACTTAGCTCAGAACAAAGGAGAAGAAAAACTTCCATTGATTTCAATGGGACTGAGCCTGTCTAATTTCAATCCCTCAAGGCCATGTGATTCACTACATTTCAGTGCATGTTTGTGTTCATTAAGATTTTGGTATTGGAGGAAAGTAAAGCTCCTGTGCTTTTAGATCGCCAGTGAGGAGGCATAGTTTCTTTCTGCATATTTTCATGACACATTTGTTTCAGAATTTGAGGAGCTAGGTTACCTTTCAGTATAGGTCAGTTTGTTGCCATTTCAGTTGTGCTTGTACAGTTATTTTTAGGATTGTCTCCAAAATCAGACAGCTGAAAAGATTTCAATTTAAAACTCAAAAATGTAAAACTTTTCTGGAAGGCTATTTTTAACTTGGATTACTTTAGGGAGCTATGCTATAGCCTGGCCCCGCGACCATTTGTAGCAGCACAACTGAGGACAGGCAGCGAGCTGTAGGGCTCACAGGAGTGAGTGGTTGGGGCCTTGAGGGAGAGAGATAAGGGGCAAGAACCTCTTAAGCAGATTTCACTGCTGAAGAGACCATACTGCTCAGCCTCCAGCTTCAGTGCAGACTGGGACCTGCTGCCCCCCCAGTGACAGCAACACTCGCCTTGCGGGCTCCACCCTGTCTAGGAATGTCTCCACGCTGGCCTCAGTCTACACATAAACCAGTCTCACTTTGTTTTTTTTCTGAGTTGACAATAAACAAGTGTCTTGTGATTCACTCACATGTCTGAATTCACTGCTAGGGAAATGATCTGAATACCAAGACTCCCTTTGAGTTCTGCTGGGTATTTAGGCGTAAGGATAAAGCGCCCGTCTGTGACCTCCATAGTGTACTGCTCGGCATTAATCTGCCGCATGATGCGTTTGTTAACCTGATTTATGCGTACCGGCTACCTCACTTGTCCATTCAGGGCTGCAGACCAAATTGGGTATGAATATATGTTCAATATTCCTCTCAAAGGTGGATACCCAACTAGTGGGTGGAGCTGAAAAGTGCCTAATAGTAAACCAAGCCAACAGCGCAACGTCCACTGAGATTTTTCTCCCCAGTTCTGATCAACATCATTTGTGTTCGGGTAAAGGAAGAGGGAGAAAGTGGAGACGTTGTACTGCAGAGTAGGTCATCAAATTATTCAGATTAAGCCAGTAAACAAAATTTTTATTCAAGCCAGCAGTTTTACATGAAGATGGTCTTAATTGCCTGTTTAGCTGACTAAAACCAACACTAGGCTCAGAAAGAAATAGCTCTGTTGTCACATGGCTTATAGTATATTACAATGATGAGAGGGAGGGTGTTTTTCAGGAGAGCACTATTTTAGATCTTGGACCATTTTTCCCTTAGAATGGAAAAACTGAAATGTCACAGGCAATTTCCTGCCCTTTAGGCCATTAATATACTTCAGGACAAAGAGGTTTTGCTTAAAAAAATATAAGTCCGGCTGGCATAGTGTTTAACAGCAAATTGTTTTCTTAAAATAGGAAACCAATGTACATTAAATTAAAGGTTCCCAGAAGAGACATGTTCTCTGTGAAAATATACCTTTTTCAAAACTGAACCAGGATTCCTTTCATTCTTTATTGTCAGATCCAGTATCAGCTCATAAAATCATATTTTTCAACCGACATATTCCCTTTCCACTACTCAAATAATTTACTCTGTTTCCCTTGCTTGAAAGAGGTGAGATTCTTCAATAATTAGCATGGTGGTTTAGAGTATATTGGCTCCCGATTACTGTGCCAAAACCAACTATACGCCAATCAAGAAAATGTAAGTGAATCTCATCTCAGAATTATAAAACTGATAAATACCAGCTCATCATTGCGAATGAAGTACAGTATGCACTGTTAAGATCCGATTTGTGGAACATCACGTCATCCCCCTTTCTCTTGGGATATGTGTGGAAAAGACCAAGTGCCAGGTTAATTCCCAGAATGATATTGTGAAGAAGCATATACATTATGAGCACGATTTTATACCCAGCACTGTCCAAGGTTCCTGCATGTGTAGGCTGGTTTCCAGCAGCTGAACATGCAGACCCGTTATGGAATAAATTGATAAAGGTAAAAAAATAGATCTTACTTTGAATTAACATTGTCAAAATATTGCTAGATACCTGAGATCAGCTGATGAGAACAATTTGTACTTGCCCACCCGGCCTGTCTCACGTGGCCTGAGGAAAAATGTTTCAAGTAGGAGAGAAAGCATATGGGAAACTGGAAACTAGAGGCATCGCACCCACTGTGTAGGTATACTGCAGCTGCCGGCTGACTCAAATTGAGGGGGAAAGCATCACTTGCACAACAGACGTCCTTAAAAAACCCTGAAGGCTACGGAACTGGAAATGAAGCATTCACAGCTCGGGGAAGAGATGGGAAATACCAGTGCAATTGCTCACCAGCAGTTTGAAGGTATGGGAATGAAACTGGTCAATATAGAGATGCTTCATCTGTCTCTAAAAGAGCTATGTAATACTCAGGACCTAGCCATGGCAACAACAACAAAAAAAACCCACCAACCAACCAACCAAAACAAAACAAACAAACAAAAAACCCCCACAACCTCCCACCCCACCAAAAACAACCCTAGATTTTGGGGTGAATTAAATTTTTTTTAAAACCATCTTTCTAGTGATTTGTCTGTGTAAAGATGTGACCATCTGTCCTGGTTTCAGCCAGAATGGAGCTAGTTTTGTTTTCAGCAGCTCCTGTGTTTTGGATTTAGTGTGTGAAAAATGGTGACGTTACACTGCTGTTGTTGGTTGCTGCTGAATGACCAAGGACATTTTGCAGTTTCCCAGGTTTTGCTGATGTGCAGGTGCAAACACTTGGGAGGGGCACAGCCAGAACAGTTGATCCAAACTGGCCAAAGAGAGTATTCCATGCCATAGGCGGCATGGCCGGTGTAAGGGAGGGTCGGCCATTGCCCCCTCACTCAGCAAGGGAAAAGAAGGAAGAGAAGGAAGGAGTGAAAAGGAAAAATAGGCAAATTCCAGGGTGCTATAAAAGTACAAAATATTATCACTTTATTTATAATGATAATAAATAATTTATAAAAATGTCAACAACAGGTGGAAGGGCTGACTGACAAGTGATGGGTCAAATACGGAAAAAAGACGAGCAAGAAAGCAGGAATTGTGTGTTTTGAAGAGAAGTTGAAAATGAACTGCAGAAAAGCAGAGGCAAAAAGAGGTGGATGATACAGAAGGTAACACTGCAAAAGAGCAAGAAGGGTGCCCACCACGCTGCCATCTAACTACACTGGCTTTGGCAAAGTCCTCCTTGTTGGCAGAGACTCAGGTGGGAACCGCATACTTTTGCAGCACGACGGACACTGGGGACCTGACCGACGGAGTGCAGGCAGCAGCCGCATGTGCTGAACCCCACTGTGCTGCTCCGGCCAGGCAGTAAAATAATGTACTGTACTCATCATTTTTTCCCCCCAGTGCATCCATCCCTGTTTGGCACCACCTTCAGCTGGTCGGCATCAGGTGCGCTGGGCTGGGGGCCGGGAGTCACCTCCCGAGCAGTGCCAAGCACGGCATACCAACACCTCTGTCATCTCCTCCAGCACCGCTCGGGTAGGAACTGGGAAACTTGAGCAGTCGCTGAGGAGTCTCCAGGTACTTTTCAATAAAGGTCTGTCACAGACTGTGACAGTGACTCAGTGAAGACGTTCCCTCCTGGAAACCTTGGCTGCTCAGATGCCTTCACTGGCTGATACGATCCTGGGAGCACTAGGAAAAACATACAAATTTTGCTCTAAGAATTATTTATAAGGGCTGTGCTCAAAATCCACATATCAGCTTTTTCCTAGCTGGGGGTGATGTTGAAAATGTTCACTACCGTTTGTCTGTTAATCCCCGTGAGCTGCAATTTCTTTTCTGCAGCCTCAGCCACAGCGTCTCATTTCCCCTTCTCCCCACGGCAGCCTGGGGCGCATGGGGGCGCGGGAAGCCGGTGCTGCTGCTCCTGCCAGGATTTCAGCCCTCGTCCTGCTGCTTGTGAGTGGGACCCTTTCTCTTTAACATAAACATGCTATTGTGCTGGATGCCAAGGCTCCTTCTGATAATCCAGACTTCAGATGCCTGTGAGAAATGTGAGGCAGGGCTACAGGATAAAGATAGCAACCCTGTGACTTCATCTGCTCAAGGAGCAATCTGGGTTCAGCCATGACTCTTCAGTGACATTCACATCCCTGATGTTTGAATTCAGAACAGAAATAAACCAGGCGACAAATGATTCTCACCCAAAGGATTCTTTCTTCTTAACTATGAAACACTGCTATGTCTCAGTCGGGTAGCTGGGTTCACTACGGTGTTGCTGCTGAGTGTCATTTCTAAAGTGACCTTCTGCATAGGTGGACTTTGTTTGGTTTGGTTTTCAGAGGTAGGTAAATCCAGTGGTCATTTGATTTAATTTGGCCTACTGTAATCAAATGCTGTATCAATGGTCTCTTTTCCAAAAGGCACCTAAAAGATGTTGGATTTTTCTAATAACATTGTTTCAGAACTAACCTGCACTAGTTCACACAGAGATCATGGTCTGCAATATGCAGGAGGACAGACATGATATTTGCCATGGTTAAGTGTAGCTTTAAATATTATAACCTATGGTAGGAATAAAATGGGATTGTTGACACGACTGCACTTTTTAATGTAAGGGTTTCAAACCAGCTGGTATAACACTCCTGTGGCAGGAAGGCGCCCAGCACATGCCAGTTCATCCCGTCTTTCTGTGCGTGCAGACGGAGGAAGCATACCCCATGAAGCTATCAATGTGATTAGTTGCAAGAGCATTAATACCTTATCTTCTTGCTGCTGTTTCTCAGGAATGTTTGTATCCACCAGGACATCTTTCTATTAATATCTTCATTTCCAGCGAAAAAGCAGGAATTCTGAGACTTATATTTTTGCAGCTGTAGATAGTAAACATTGCTTGGTTTGCTAATAATTCAGAATTCCCAGATGGTCCTGGTGATGTTCGAAGCCGATGCAGACAGTCACCAAAGCTGGTGGCAATCTTCAGTGCCTCCAGGGTCCTTCTCGCTGCCCTGCTCGGTCCAGGCCTCTGATGTTGCAGTCAGGTGCTGCTCTCTCTTTTGAAAGTCTGGTTATCAACCCGGTCAAAGACATCATTGATAGCAACCATACTCTATGTCAGGAGGAGTTTTGTCCACAAATTTTACAAGCTTGGACATGCACGGTTAAACAGTAGTCATATGAAGATTGTTATTATTGGTCAGAAAATCTTGCTTCTGACAAAAGCATTGCTTGCTTTTCAGAGATCTAGCAGTGCTAGTGAAACTTCGTATTTGTGGCAGCAAATACAAACTACACGGGAGTAGGTATAACCAAAACGAACCTGAGTGTGAAAAGATAACTCAGGCTTTTAACCTGAAAAGTGTGTCTGATCGTGGAAGTCAAAGGGAATTTAGGAAAGTACTCAGGATCTTGCAGGATTGCTCTTTATTTCAAGTCTAAAAAGGCTAAGCTCTGATATGCAGTGTAACTGCCTAAGGACATGCTATCAAAACTTCTTGCTTTAAGACAAAGAAAAACTAAATAGTTTGAAGAAAACTATCAGAAGTCCATACCACCTAAATTACCCCACTATTTTATTTGCAAATCATGTTGTTTCTAGAAAATCTGATTAGTAACTCCATTTATTTATAAATTACCTAAATTAAACCACCCTTATCATAATGACCACTCCAATGCCTTAAGAGATCTAAAAGATTTTTTTCTCATCTAAACAACCAACGCAAACTGAAGATCAAGAGTGAGACAATAGAACACATAAGCATACAAGCAATGAAAGACAAGCCGCAGGAGGCACAGGAGAAGAGCAACACTGAACAGGAGAACTATAAAAAAGAGGTTGTGAGGGACAAAGGAGAAGAAAGTTGAGTGAGTCACTGAGGACAAAACTGAGCGAGGTAGGAAAATATGAATGAAGAAGAGAGAAGCAGAAAGGGAAAGCGAGAGGAAGGTAATTTAACAAAGACAGGGAAAAGTAGAGGATAAAATCTGGTTGGAGGTTCAGAAAATACAGTTTTTGCTTGTGCAGAATTCAGACTGAAATGGTCTTCTACTCAGAAAATGAGAATGGACACTTTTACTTTAGGGATTCAGATTCAGAAGGAAAACCAAAAAAAGTTAGAGAGATAACTTAGCTAACCTCTGATTTCACGGTTGTCTGAGGGCCTAACACTCAAACCTGGAGAGCTTAGAGTTGGTACATCTGGCAGTGGAAAATGCAAATGACTGCAGAATTATGTAAGAATAATAATAAAATGCATTTTGCAGCATACATGAGTCTTGGCAGTTTCTGTCATCATACAAGTATTCATCTGCCTAAGTCTTTCTCAGGAATTAACTTTTGGTGTTACAGGGGTTTATAAATGGATGGCCAACATCTTATTTGGGATGACCAACACCTTCATCCTGAATGGGTACGTCCGTGTTAGTTTTTCTCAACTAATAGCTTTCTCTGTCTATTCACTGCAGTCTGATGAATTATGCTGTAAGAGGAAGACTTAACCCCAAAGCCACTTTAATCCATTGCTTACGCAAAATCTTAAAAATTGTGCTCAGTTACTGGAAAGCCAGCAGAGGAAGCCCACGTTAACACAACCCTTTACAAATGCTCTCTCTGATGAATTCAGTGCTGGTGAGTAAATAAAAAAAAAAAAAGTAGAAAGTCCCCCCAAAACAGAGCTCTTTGTCTTTTAAAGCAGAAACTTTACAGCAGAGCGGATAGACTTGATAAGAGTAGCTTCTGCTTTCAGGCTTGTATCAGTCCACATTGGCAGATTGGGGTTGGTGACCAAAGTCTGGATTAGGAACCACAAAAATGCTGTTACACAGCCCCTGTGGTAAGTGATCTAATCACTGTGCGATGGCTAGACGTACAACTGTTGGGAGATGCATTCATGACTGTGAAGTGCTCAGAAAATTGTTTGCATTGCTCAGACAACACCTGGATGGCTGAACTAAGGATCGGTGATTTAATACCTTTCAGAGTGAGTAGTAAGCAAGTAGCTACAGATACCAGCTTGATTTTAGGACAAGCTGCCTTTTTGCCAAATCACCACTGGGAAAAAGATTATCAGCTGACATCATAAAATTAAACCAGTTAACATTAGTTGAAAAACTGGGTCTTGCCCTATAATAGACATACATGAAGACTAAATATGCTTAAAAACTCTACTAAACTTAGTTCAGCCTTCTCAGAGTAACCACCTGGCAATGGGATTATGAAAAAAACATCCAAACAAGCAAACCACACGTAATTTGTGATGTCTGTGCTAGTTATTTGAATTCCTTTTTCTGATCACTTGTCAAATAATACTTTACTTATTTTGCATGAATTCTTTTTCCTCCTTTTTTATTATAGGTAATTCTGATGGGCTAAATTTTGCTTCTTTCAACTGAAAGGCTTGAAGGTTATTACTAAGAGAACTAACTGATTCAAGCCTGGGGATTCTTGCAGAATGAAATTGTGAAAACTGAAAGGAGTTGATCTTCACTGAGAAATAATCCCATGAAGGCATAAATAAAAGTTTTCTTTTTATGTATTTAAGCAAAATTGTTAAAAGAGAAAGACTTCTCTTAAAACAATTTGGCCAAGTCTTTTAGGCCACAGATGCAATTGCAGTGCTGTTGACTTGCAACTGCCATCCATGCTCCTTGGCACATTCGTTTAATGGAAATCTACCTCCTTTAACAAGTTCATTGTTGATTAAATAAGTTAGTTTATTAGAATAGAATAGAATAGAATAGAATAGAATAGAACAGAACAGAACAGAATAGAATAGAATCATTTAGGTTGAAAAAGACCTTTAGGATCATCAAGTCCAACCGTTAACCCAGAACTGCCAAGTCCACCACTAAACCGTGTCCCTAAGCGCCACAATTACACGTCTTTAAGGGGTGACTCAACCACTTCCTTGGGCAGCCTCTACCAGTGCCTGATAACCCTTTCAGTGAAAAAAATTTTCCTAATATCCAATTGAAACCTCCCCTGGTGTAAGTGGAAGCCTCTCATCCTATTGCTTGTTCCTTGGGAGAAGAGACCCACACCCACCTCGCTACAACCTCCCTTCAGGCAGTTGCAGAGAGCGATAAGGTCTCTCCTCAGCCTCCTTTTCTCCAGACTGAACTCCCCCAGCTCCCTCAGCTGTTCCTCACGGGACTTGTGCTCTAGACCCTTCACCAGCTTCGTTGCCCTTCTCTGGACACGCTTCAGCATGTCAATGTCTTTCTTGCAGTGAAGGGCCCAAAACTGAACACAGCACTCAAGGTGTGGCCTCATCAGTGCCAAGTACAGGGGGACAATTCCTTTCCTACTCCTGCTGACCACACTGTTTCTGACACAAGCCAGGATGCCGTTTGCCTTCTTGGCCACCTGGGCACACTGATGGCTCATGTTCAGCCGGCTGTCGACCAATGCCCCCAGGTCCTTTTCCACTGGGCAGCTTTCCAGCTGCTCCTTCTCAAGGCTGTAGCGTTGCCTGGGGTTGTTGTGACCCAAGTGCAGGACCCGGCACTTGGGCTTGTTGAAGCTCATACAATTGGCCTTGGCCCATTGATCCAGCCTGTCCAGGTGCCTCTGCAGGGCCTTCATACTACCCTCAAGCAGATCAACACTCCTGCCCAACTCAGTGTCATCTGCAAACTTACTGAGGCCACACTTGATCCCCTTGTCCAGATCATTGATAAAGGTTAAATATCTCAATTAAAAACTTAGGACAGCAATTTAAGGATTTTTTTATAGATGCAGCCCCCTAGAGTAAAATTAAGCAACAATTCATCATTGCTGCAAGGTCCTGAAATTACTCCTTTGGTTTACCTGCCAGAGACCTAGGGTGGATGAAGAATGTCTTGGTGCCAATTTCAGACAAAAGTCTGGACGTCCACATGCTAACATGCTCTAACATGTGAATTTTAGAAGCCCAGAAACCTGAGTTTTTACAGCTTTGTTCCCAGCACAGCAAATGGGAATAAAATTCAATATTTTTCTTCAATGGGAATTAAAAAACCCTAGCCACCTTCAAGCCTCATGCACAGCGCAAAATACCACACAGAGTTAAATGTTTAGAAACTCTGGGGACATCCTACTCCTTTGTTCCTTCTGCTGAATCTGGGTCACCCCGTGACAAAACAAAAAAGCAAGACTTTGATCATACAGAAAAGCTTGGCTGCACAGCTGGGGGCTCAGCAGTCCTAACAACGGAACCCGTCTCATTGCTCAGGATAAGGAAGGCCTTGAACCCAGGTCACTCACTTCTAAAAGAAACATGCTCTTATGGTAGAAAATGGTGATTAACACCCTTGCAGGCATTTTTTAAAGTAGCTGTCACTGTGTATTGTGAGGGACTGGATTGTCTTAATCAGAGTCAAATGTGCTCTGTCTGCAGCTGCTGGATTTTAGGGTATTCCAGAGGTGTGGATGAGCCATGCTTCTAGAGTCTAATGGGGCTTTAGCAGGAGTTACCTACCTGGCCAGGAAAGTCTTGGGCTCTTGCTCAATACAGAACTGCAGGCATCATTAATGCTTTGCAGGACACAAACCCCACAACTTAGACTTCAGACCACCTCAGAACTCAGGCCTTTCCTTCTGTAAATTCATACTCATCGCATGCACTGTTTTTTTCAGTGAAATTTTAGTTTTCTGCATGGCCAATACCACATCCAACAAAAATGTGACAACAGCTGATCACCTTCAGGTTAAAAATTTCTTGTTCATCATTTTTTATATTGCCTAATCGGAATTGCTTTCTGTATGTTAGGGTGGGGTTTGCGTACAGCATTAATGCTTGCTATCAACAGAAACTGTGATATACAGAGGATGCTACTTTCAGCTCATCTGTGGATGTTTTATAGTTCAGACTCTGGAAAGCCCCACATTATTTGAAAAAACTCTTCTAAAAGTTTTTGTCATTTGCATTATAGCCCTCCAGCCTCCACTGAAATTACTGCCAACAAAGACTGCCCTGTGCTAGCTGCTGCCACGGAGATAGCAGCAATATGCTTGGGCATCTTTGCCCTGTGGAACATATTTAACAAAGAGTTTCAAAAATATATTGCATTTCATCTAGTGGGAGGGATCCTGAACACCATTCCTAGTAATGCTGTTTTAATGCCAGTTACCATGAGTTCAATAAGTAGTTAAAAATCAGGGCATTTCTTTTTCTCCTGAATTCAAATTCTCCTCCAACCCAGGAAGAGGGTTCCTCCTCAGGAAGCTGTTTCTATCAATTTTACTTTTGCTGTTATGCCATTCTTAAGTGGGGTCTTACTGATCTTTGGCAGATATTTTTTTATAGGGTATATCCTACCAATACAATAAAATAGTCTAAATTTGGGCTCTTGAAAACAAACAAACAAAATTCTTTGTGGACTCAGAACAAGCCTGTTCTCCTTGTAGTTCTGGTTTATCAGTTGATTCATGGTGCTCAAAGAAAGTATTTGTTACCAATAGTTGCTCTGGGACTGTCTGTATGAATTACCTTGCATTTCTAAAAGAACTTTTGCAACAAAAACTTGAGACTGAGCTCTCTCACATTGCTATTGGATATCTCCCATGGCAAAATTGTGCACATGTAAGGGCTATCATGAATCTTTTAGCAATTCATGGAGAAAACCTTTATCTTTATTTTGGCTAGCCAGTTTCAGACTGTATCTTTAAAACTGAAGTTTCATAAAATCTCTGGAAATGGAATAACAAAGTGAAGGAGATCTGTGCTTGGCAGAAGTTGGAACGGCACCTCGTGTTATCATAGAATCATAGAAAGGTCTGGGTTGGAAGGGACCCCAAGGATCACAGAGTTCCAACCCCCCTGCCACAGGCAGGGCCACCAACCTCCAGACCTGGACCTACACGAGGTTGCCCAGGGCCCCATCCAACCTGGCCTTGAACACCTCCAGGCATGGGGCATCCACCACCTCTCTGGGCAGCCTGTTATGTTGCTTTTAGGCTTGATCTGGCCTCTTATGTGTTGCTTTCATTAAAGTTCTTTGTATTAAGCACTTAAATATACAGTGTGGGTAAGCAAATTCTGTCACTTGTAACACAGGTGTTGCACCTCTGTAATTGGGAAGAGGAAACAGCTTAGGGTGTCCTCTAGTGAGTGCTGTGTCTCCTGCTGCCTTCTGCAGGGCATTGTCCTCTATCGAGACATCGCGTTGGCCTGACCTCACCAAATTCCACTCTGGTACCTGTGGGCACGTACAAACACTAAAAGACTGAATATCTTTCCATCATGAAAGTTAATGGATGGTGATATTTTGCATTTTTGACTCAGCATCTCATGAAATTGTCTTTGAAAATAATATGTTATTATTGATTGACAATGTTATAAGCGATAGCAATATGAGGAAATGTTTAGCTCTATAGCTGGTATTTACTTTCAATTGTTGCCTTGTCTATCAAGTTACTCCTTTATTAAAAACAAAAAAGGTATTAAAAAAAATGAAAGAGAGGGTAGGTGTTTGTTTTCTTGATGATATCTGATTCATGTGCAGACTTCCTCCTCTTAATGTCCCACACTTTGGGAAGCAAATCTTGATGCATAAATTTGTTGTGGCATGGCATAAAAGTAAGAAAATCCTACATTTAAAAGCACAAGAAATTAGTAGAGAGTGCTGTTTAAAAGCAAGGACTGTAAATGTAAGAAATGTTATCAAGTGGGCAAACTTGCCAGGATTGGGATGGGGAAATATTGTCCACAACAGCCATGTCAAATATTTGGATATTTTTTGGCTAGCTTTACTTTACATGGCTTAACTCATGTATATGTCCACAGCCACAACTTTGAGTTTGCTTTCACCTTTCAGACTATATAAGGATTAGAAAAATTTAATAATAATCTTTGTCTGTTTGGAAGAAGATTGTCCTAAAGTGATTTTCTGCATTGCCACTAAGATTCTACAGTTTCTTCGGGGCTGCCCCAAATAGCATGTCCAAGGGGGCCACAGAAGAGGGCACAAGGAACCTTAGGGAGCATGGTTGTGAGCCTGTTGTACCTGCCTTGCTTCTTTTTACAGCTAAGTCACAACCCTGGTCTTCATTGTAAAGAAAGAAGAGGTAGATGGAGAGGCACTCCATTTTCTTGCCTTTAACTGAACTTGCAAGGGGAGGTACACACTTGCTAACAATTCGCTAAGAAAAACAGCTGGGAGTTCAGCGGATGGGCACCAAGATGCATGGGTAATTATTCTGACATACCCAGATCATGCCAAACTTTATTGTAAATGTGCAGGTCAACGCGAAGTCGCATATGTGGCCTATGACTAGCACCATTGTTTTGTATTGTGGAGAGGTTTTGCTAAGTGTGAACGTGCTTCATTTTTGAGAAAGCTAAATCAGAAGAGTCACTCTAAAGATACACAAAATGATATAATGTTTTCAGAGAGGCAGTGGGTATCGCCATTCTGTTGGTGAGGGCTGTTATGCCTTTAAAAGGGATTCATCCTCATGGGCAGCCATGGAAAGCAAAAGTGTCATGATCTCAGCATCTCCCATTCGCGTTACCTGAATGCAGAGCGTTTGGAGCTTGGCTTTACAAACACAGCTTTGCCTGCACTGACCAGCCATGCCAGTAGGCATGGGGCTTGCAGTTTTCCACTGGGCATAACTGCACTTCAGAGCTCCTATGTGGCCCATCAACGTACCCTGGGCTGCATCAAGAGAAGCGTGGCCAGCAGGTCGAGGGGGGTGATTTTGCCCCTGTACTCTGCTCTGGTGAGACCTCACCTGGAATACTGCGTCCAGCTCTGGAGCCCTCAGCACAAGGACACGGAGCTGTTGGAGCGGGGCCAGAGGAGGGACACAGGGATGATCCGAGGGCTGGAGCAGCTCCGCTGCGAGGAACGGCTGCGTGTGGGGACAAGCTAAGAGAGTTGTGGCTGTTCAGCCTGGAGAAGAGAAGGCTGCGGGGAGGCCTGATTGCGGCCTTCCAGTGCTGAAAGGGGGCCTATAGGAAAGATGGGGAAAATCTTTTTAGTAGGGACGGCGGTGACAGGACAAGGGGTAATGGTTTTAAACTGAAACAGGGCGGAAGAAATTCTTTATGCTGAGGGTGGTGAAACACTGGAACGGGTTGCCCAGAGAGGTGGTGGAGGCCCCATCCCTGGAAACATTGAAGCCCAGGTTGGACGGGGCTCTGAGCAACCTGATCTGGGTAATGGTGTCCCTGCTCACTGCCGAGACTAGATGGGCTCTGGGGGTCCCTTCCAACCCAAAACATTCTATGGTTCTATGATTCTATGAACATCTCATTCACCGACTACAGACGCTGTGACTCCAGCTGCTGGCCAGCTGCCTCAGCCATCCACTTCGGCATCTGAAAGGTGTGCAGCTACTCCTGGTTATCTCAGGTCCCAAGGGTAATGTGGTCCCAACATAGTCTGGGGGGAAAGCAGTCGTGCAGACAAAGGTTTCCCAAAGGTAAATCTGGGCCTTCCTCCTCAGACAAAAGGCCCCTCAGGGTGGTCGGTTCCTTTGGGCTGTCCTCTCAGGGTTCATCTGGCAGCTGATGGCGGCAGCGCGCCCACAGTTCCTTCCCTGTGGCACTTCTGTTTTGAACAATAGCCAGACTCAGGGGCACAAAAAGGTGTGGACAGCCTGCACCACGCTCATTTGTGACCGAGCCAAAGCAGAGACAAGGCAGGGGATCAGCAGCAACAGAACTAAGG
The DNA here is from genome assembly GCA_000699545.1 of Podiceps cristatus. Classification (NCBI taxonomy): domain Eukaryota; kingdom Metazoa; phylum Chordata; class Aves; order Podicipediformes; family Podicipedidae; genus Podiceps; species Podiceps cristatus. The sequence goes on along the minus strand of JMFS01037809.1, from coordinate 405 downwards.
GCTGCCGTCACGTGGAAGGCTTTGTACAAGCCGGGCCAGAGAGCCGGTAACACCGCTTGTGAAAGACAGAAGGACTACACGGGGCATCCTAGGGGGCCTGCTGAGGGGTCTGCAGTTGATAAAGCAAAGCTTTCTTTCAGCTAGCTTCAGAGCACATATACAGTTAAGAACGGGGATGTTCAGCCCCGGAAAAGCAGACGGGTCAGAGAGAAAACGCCTACCAAGAGGGTGCAGTGTAAATGTCAGGGCTCTCTGGTCCCCAGCACCCTCGGCTTCAGTCGACTGCTCTCCTATCGCCGAGCGCCGCGACTCGCTCAGACGGGCTTGGCGCTCCAACACCGCAGAGCTCTCTGGAGGAGGTACACGGCTTCTTGCCCCCTCCCATCCCCCCAAAACCGCAGGGGA
>JMFS01037808.1:0-26559 GCA_000699545.1 Podiceps cristatus | reverse complement strand
CCCGGGAAAGCAGCGGGCGCCCCCGCTGGCCGCACCTCGGGCGGCTCCCAGGTACCGCTTACGCCTTGGTGAGTTTGTAAAGCGCTTTGAGATCCCCGCGGAGCGGTACCGGATAAGCCTGCCAGGCGAGCGCGTCTGACTTGCGGGTAAAGCTTGTCTGCGCGCATTTATCTTGGAGCATGTAAAGCCCCGGGGTGGTTTGCCCCCACGGACACCTACCCCAGATCCTGCCCCCTGAAGACGAGGCGCGTCCCCTCTGTCCTGAGGAACTTCATTACTTCGATAATATGCAAGGAATTGGGGTATTTTTCTTGAGTTCTATAGCAATCAGTGTTGCACCAGCCGGAAATTTTAATTAACAACATATCATCTTAAATTAAGTACTTTTAGTTCTGTCAGACATTACCAGGCTGAGCTGAGGGGCGAGGAAGAATTTAGCAGGTGTGGGTCAGATTTTTTCCCAGTCCTTTGAGAATACTAGGCAACTTCTGCATTCACTGAAATGCACAAAGATACTTTTGCATTATCCATAAAGCTTCTTTTACTCCAGACTCACTGGCATTCTTGTTGCTTAAGATTAAATGTATAATATTTTCATCTGTTACAACTGTTTTGCAGAATTTCAAGTCCTAATACTAAAAGGCTTATTTTCATGGCCTTTATTTTCTCAGTGGCACACACATTATAGTTTTCACCTCATCTTCACTTAGCTCCATTCGTTTTTTTTCCATATTATGTCTTGCTGTACGATCCTACTTACTAACATCAAAAGGCAGAATATAAAGAAGATAGATGGCTGGTCCAAGAGCAGACACAGGCAGTAATACATGCCTTCATACTCTCAACAACAGTGAAAAAAAAAAAATCAAAAATAGAAGATTCACCATAGTTATACTGCCACAACTAATCGGATAATTTTGCTCGTGATCTTCTCCTGGCCTTGGTCATTCTCTGCTGCTATAAATTTTCTTCTCGCTGTTACCTGTTACTTACCTGTGGAATCCAGGTTTTTAGGTCCAGCAGCAGTTCTAGGAATCAGAGAATTAGGAAATATCCTCCCTGGGATCCCATGTGAATTTACTGTGCTGTTCTTTGACACCAGCCTAGGTGTTTCCAGATCCTCTGCAGTTTCACCTCCACCATTCAAACACTCTGTACAACTTAGACTCCCTGTACCTCCGCTTGTTATCAGTCAGAAAGCAGGCAGGCAAGTCTCCTTAGGTTCTTGTGTTGAAAGCACAGTTGCTGTTTTACAACGAAGAAGTGTTCCACACTGACTCCAAGCAAGGATTCATCTTTGCTTTCATTGTGTTGGATCTGACTCCTCTTTTCTATCTTTCCTCTCCTAGTCCCCCACTGCATAGTTAATAGAACTGGAGGCAAAGTTCAAAATACTCATCAGTAATTCTGACTGTCAGACATACAGAACAACCAAAATTTGTTCAGTTTAATGGCACCCAGAAGGCCAAGTTGACAGAAATACACTGGCCTTTCTTGACTTCTAAAAGGACTGGCCTACATCTACCTCATGTAAAATGCTGGCCCCTCCATGAAGAGTAGAGCTGCAGTGGCCAGAAAATGGCAGGTTATTAAGTGATAAAACTGGAATGCAACTCAACCAGGTCTCTTCTGTCAAGCCACACTCTATACACACTTAAATAAATATCACACCTATGTATATTAAATAAGATCAGATCCCAAAGTGGTCACCAGAATGCTTTGGAAAGAGGTTTCCTGGCAGCAGTGGGTAATATGTCTGTGGATTAAAAAATAGTTGTGTGCTTTTGGAGACGCTCCCTTTCACATCTTTTCCTTTGTACCTGTAGCTATGTTGGTGTACACCAAGAGGAGGCTGGAGGGGAGATATTCTAAGATACCACGCCTTTGTGGAACCCAGATGATCGGTGTGTGTAGCACCACCAGCGTTACCAGCTCTTAAGAGTGAAGCCACCTGCTATAAAATGGTCCATGCTACTTCATCTTGGTTCAGTGTTGACTTCTCAGCCTGCCAAAGCTGTCCTGTTAATGCTGGGAGCTCTTGTAGGATGGACAATAATGTGCCAGTAGCAAGATCTTTCACATGGCTTTTTAGAGCCATCTAATAGGTGTAACTGCACAGCTCTGACTGAAAGAGATCTGGCTGCCAGCTTTGCGTGGGCCTTTTTTAAAGATCATTCTTTACCTCTTTATTTAATTTGATGCTGGCTCAGAGCATGACTGATCTACAGTAGATTCAAGATCCAGTTTTTAAAACTATCATTTCCACTAATACTTCCTTTTTGGCTTTCAGACATGGCCATGCCCAGTTCCCTTTTGTGGGCTGTTGACATTTTTGGGAGAGTTTACACTCTGTCCACTGTTGGTCAGTACTGGGAGCTCTGTAAGGACACACATCTGGAATTCAAACGGGTCTCTGCTGTCAAACAGTGCTGCTGGGGAATAGCCTGTGATCATCAAGTGTACACCTACGTGTTCTCGGGAGACGTCCCTATTAGATACCAGGAAGAAACCTATGAGAATCAGGTATGACGTGTTACGGGTACCTTGATCACACTGCCACATATTCGTCAGAAAGGAACAATAGCAAATCCGCACATCGACTGTGTCTGCATGTTCTTCTCGCAGGAAGAATGTTTGGTTTTATTTGTTTTCATTTTTTTAGCTGATGTTTTGGAAGAGTATGTATGTGCCAAATAGGAGGTTATTCTTTTAATATTTTAATTCCCAAAGGAAGGTTATACTTCCCTGCTCTTACAAAAGCAATGCCAGTGTGTACTACGGCCTGTTTTATGCAAGCCATTTCAGACTGGAACATTCACCCTTGTCACCTGATGTGTTACTTTCCTTAGTGACAAATACACAGTCCCCTTAAGAAAATGTCCAGTGTAACTTCCAGGGGACAAAGATACATTATCAGAGGTATATTCTTGAGAAAATGCTGGGTTTTAGTATTTCAGACTTCTCTAATAAAGGCATAACTCTCCATTAATTTATGATGTTTCCAGCTTTTTTGCATAGAAGCATTAAGATGATCCTTCCTGTGTGACATACTTCAAAAGAATGTCTTTAAAATAGTGGTTTAAAGGAAATTTATCTCTTGTTTTTAAGTTAACCAACAGTTATTTGAGAGAAAACTGAAGGATTTTCTTGAGCACATTTCTCTGGTTTCTAATGGGCAATGGGATAAATGCAAGTTGAGAAAAACCATTAACTTATCTGCATGGGTTAAAAATACAACAATTAATTTTATAAATTTTTTAACATTGATACAACTTTCCACCCATTTAAGAATGTTCCTTTTGTTATGTAAACATCTTCTTTAAAAATGCAAAAAAACTTCTTTAAATTTTGTTATTTTAAAACTTTTGTTTGTTCTAGGCGATGAAAAAATTAAATGTTCTAGGCTATGAAAATACTAGGAAGCACAAAAGGAAATATTCTGCAAGAGCTAACTACGACAAAATTAAACTCAAATAGTTTAGAATGTGCAAAGCAATTTAGTCAGTTTCCTAGTAGAAGTAAATAATATCTTGCATAAAAACTATAGAACGATTTTGAACCACTCACATTCCACGTGCCCTAGAATGTAAGACAGTGCTACATGACAAATTTTGCCAGTATTTCCGTAGTGGGGAAGAGGGGGGGGGCAGGGGGGGAAGGAGGAAGAAAAATCACAGCTGCATTGGTGAAAACCCTAGCAAGTTATTTGTTCTGTAACTGATTAAAGCCAGATTTGGAAAAGAGCTCCTCTTGGTATAACATAAGATACAGGGAAGATGTACCGATATAGTTGTCTTGACATAGTTTCTGGAACGGAAGCTATGCTATTTTTCTAGTGCAGGCAGGATACTGATCATCTGTCTCCTGGGGAGTTGAGATCCCAAGGCCATCTCTACAGCATTATCCTAATACAGCAGTATCGTGCCACACATCACCAAAGAAAAAAGCACTGTTAGTAGTAAAATACATCATCAGATGTTCGTATTTATGTAGCTGAAAATGACTTGGTTGGGACTAGCTCTGCAGTCAGCCCTTCTTTGATACTTAAAAAAGCTTCCTCCAAAGACTATGTTAGGTAGTGGCTTACAGTATGAACACTTTCTCATTCACCCCAGGACTTTATTCCTCTTTTACTGCAGAAAACAAATTAAAAAAAAAGTGTTATCTATGACTCCCTGTAGATGTCCAATGAGATGATGTGATCTCAAATAAAATATTTCATTTATTATTTCTGGCAGCGCTGGAATCCAGTTGGTGGCTTTTGTGAGAAATTACTGCCTAGTGACCGCTGGCAGTGGAGTGATGTGAGTGGGCTGAAACATCAGCAGCTTGATAGTTTCACACTGCCTTCACCACACTGGGAGTGGGAGTCTGACTGGTATGTGGATGAAAATATTGGAGGGGAACCAACAGAGAAAGGGGTAGGTGAACAATACCAAAAAGATCTATTCTGGGGATCCTTAGTCTGTATAATAAAAGGCACTTTTACAGAAGTGTAAAAGGTCTGTAAAAATAAAAGGCACTTAACTTCCCATAGCTGCTTCTTTCTGGGAAATAGCTCAACTATAATGCAACCCAAGGAAGGATGTTGTTTGAAGGCTTTTGAAGTCTCTAAGAGCTTCTATAGAAGCTCTTTTCTTTTGATCAGGCCACAAAATGCTGGCAACTGAATGCCACTGTTATTTAAGGTCTTTACTATGAAGAAAGGAGAATGCTTTCCCGTGTCTCGTTTGTTCTGTGTATATCATGCAGAGGAATTCGGACATGATTTACAAATCATTTGTGGAATTAGCTGACCTGTTAATCAGGGTTGTTGAGACATGCACAGTAACTTGTACTGTATCTGGAGGACTGACTCTTGTGTAGAATTGCTTGGAGTTATGATTTCAAGCTTCCCCTTGGTCTTGGTTTTCCTACCAGAAAATCTCTGTTTGCAGGGCTGGACTTACGCCATAGACTTCCCCAGCACCTACACAAAGGATAAGAAATGGAATTCTTGTGTCAGACGCAGGAGGTGGATCAGATACAGAAGATACAAGTCACGGGACATTTGGGCAAAGGTTCTGGATATCTTTTAAATATTAAATAAATTTATTTTCTGAAATAATCATTTGTAAGTGCAGGGAAATTAATTTTTTATCACTGCTCTGTAGGCTGGACCTGGATTCCTTGACTTCCAACTTGTAATTCTTGCAAGCATAAATGGAAGGCTGGGATTTTTCATAGAAACCTGTAGTAATAAGGTGCCAGATCTCATGGTAATGCAGTTGGAGATAGATGCTCACCTCCTTTACAAATTTCAAACCAGCTTTTTAACTTCCTTTCGTTGTTTGACAAAGCACTATTTCAATGTAGCACCTGTCTAGCATCGTTAACTAGCTGTGTCCTTTATCTGTATGAATAACTGTTCTTTAGTAATTGTTCCATTCTAAAAACATACAGAAATCCTAATTTTGTGATGTTCCAGCTTTCCAGTTCAAAGAACACCTGTATGTACTGTTGTTCTTTGAGTAAAACTTTCCTTTAGTTAGAGGATGAAACACAGACTTCATGCTGTTTTGGCAGTTTCCCCTCTTTCTGCATATAGCAGCCTTGAATGAGAGGAACGATCTCCATGCTCAGCCACTTTAGCAAGCCATACATAAACCCAGCTGCAAGAAACAAGTTAGGCCACTGGCCAAATCACATATTTGCAGTGCCTCCTCTTCTCAATCTTCCTTCTCTTTGCTTCAGATTGTATCACATGATGATCCAGATCAGTTGCCAGACCCCTTCAATGACATCTCCACTGGAGGATGGGAAATCACGGATGAGCCTCTTGGCCGTTTATCAGTATGGGCGGTTTCTTTACAAGGAAAGGTATGTGCATGTTCCCTAAGTTTTCTAATTTGAATTACTACTGAAAAGAAGTTAAATGCCTTTATAGCAAGGCAAGTTTGTTATTGTGTTATGCTGGTAAGGAAATACACTGTTTGTGCGTCTGGCAGAGGACGTAAAAGCTGCTTTGGGGCTACATTATGTAACAAGTTGTGTTGTAAATGGAAAGGCTTAGTATGTCATAGGCTTGCTGCTTTATGGAAGCCTTAAACCTCTATAAACAGGTGAATCTTAAAAACCTGGGCTGAGTAGTGTCTTGTATCCTGAAAAATGCTCAGAATGCAGACTATGGCACTGGTAACAAAGAGGAGGCGCATTAAAACCAGATAAAGATTTTTGCAAAGCATTGTGCTGTGGTGGACAGTCAGGAATGATTCAAGAAAGAGTTTACAGAATGGTTTTCTGACTTACTGGTCGGAAAATGGTAACCTCCTGACTTGGCAATGTGGAATCCAGCTCTCGAATGTTTTCAATTTATTTTCTATTGAAAACTATACATCTTCCTTTTTTTTGTTTTGGGGTTTTTTTTGTTTGTTGGTTTGGTTTAGTTTTAGGCCTACCATAAGGTCCCTTCTCTTTTGCTCAGTGCTGTAAAGATTTGGTTCTCTTTTCCCTCCTTCACTCTTACAGCATGTATCTGACATGCCTTTGTTTCTAGACAATTTCTAACTTGTGGTCTCACAGGGAAGAATGTAATACTCGTAACAGATAGCCTGAGATTTCAGTCACTCTTGGCACTGCCTGGAGAGGCAAGCAATCTTGGTTATATTGTTTAAAATAAAATCCCCTATGCCTCATACTTCTCAGGAATAAGTGACGAGAATCCAACTCTACAAGCTTACGTGACTGACATTGTAAAATGCTTTCATTTCCTAAGTAAAAGTCCTCAGAGAAATAAAGTATTTCTAAAAATGAGGATTTAGTAGTCAGCAGTCATGTTTTGTAGCACTCATACAACTAACACAGAATGCTTCCTGTGTTTGACCTTCCTGTTTTGACTGTGAGCTATAGAAAAGTGCAGACAGTAGGACCAAGACTAGCAAATGGACTAGATGTCACCGAAGGCTGCACAGAGAATGGAATCTTTTACCCATATTGTGGCAAGTCTGTTCAGTGAAAGTGAGGTCAAGCTATCATCTAACATTTTTGTGTTATAAACCAAGCATGAACAAATATATATAACATGCCCTGAAATACACTGAGGTGGTTTTTAAATGTTGAAATATACACAGAACTTGTAGCAATAGGTTACTCTACCCAATCCAGATTCACTTCCATGATAAAACCTAGTCCGTAGAAAAGCTTCCTCCCTCAGTACATAAGGAAATAGTCTTCAACTGCATAATCAACATCAGAAAAATACCTTTAAAGGTCAGAGTGCATACACTGCATAAAAAAAATCCTGTTGTTAAAGGAGGATTGTTCTTTCCAGTTTGTCTTCATGCTTGTCTCAATGGTTTCATTGTTGTAGTGATATTTTCCTTTTTTTTTTTAAAAAAAAAAAAAAAACCAACAACTTGTCTAGGTATGGTACAGAGAAAATGTCTGCCATCACAATCCAGAAGGTTCCACATGGTCTTTAATCACTACTCCTGGTGAGGTTGTACAGATCAGCTGTGGACCATATGACCTCCTTTGGGCCACTCTTTGGGAAGGGCAAGCTATTGTGAGAGAAGGAATTGATAGGAATAACCCTCAAGGTAAAGTTTGTGAAATTTAGCTGGAAACCCCTTTCATTTATATAGTGTTGAATAAGAAACTAACCCGCAATGCCTTCTGGGTTTTGTTTCTTGCAGGAATTTCCTGGAGTATTGTGGAGTCTCCAAGCTCTGAAAATGGGATTATGCACATCTCTGTGGGTGTTGATGTGGTGTGGTGTGTTACGAAGGACAGAAAAGTAAGAGGTGTCATGTTCTGGTACTGTTTTTTTCTTCCTTTTTTCTACCTGCTTTTCTCAAACAGGCATGTAACTTTCATAGGAAACATTGATTGATCTAGACTCACTATCCCCTTGGTTTGGGGAGTTCTGGTTCCCCCTGCTGTTATTGGAATGCTCCATGGTTTGTGATATGCATAGTTGCATTTAATTTAAGGAAGACTTTCTGCTTTTCTCTTGGAAGGCATTTTCTAAACCCAGGGCAGACAGATATGGTAGGTGGGTGGGGATGTAATAATGGGCTACTTCTAAGGGATATTGAGCATCGAAATTGAAGGGTCTCGTAGCTGCTCAGTCTTGTTTCCACATGGCCTGAAGGTTACATCAAAAGTGGCATGGGGAATATTTTCATCTACGCTTTTCTATACAACCCTATTTTTTATCTTCCTACTGTAACTGTTTCCTCTTTGTCAGCCTTTTAATGTAGTTTTATGGTATTTATTAGGTGACATATCTGTTATGTGTATGTGTGGTTACTTTCTTACTGGAGTTTTAACTTAGAATCATAGAATATCTCAGGTTGGAAGGAACCCATAAAGATCATCGAGTCCAAGTCCCTGCTCCTCGCAGGGGATCTTGAAAGTCTGGAAGAATGTACTACAGTGCTCTTGTGCTGGTTGCCGCCAAATACTTTCATATTGAATTCAAAAACATAGATGAATTCTGTGCATGTATAGCAGTTTTAAGTAATTGAGTTACTCTGGTTTAATGAATTATTACTTGTCAGCTGAGCCATGGTAACAGACTGTGTCCAGCCTGCTCCATCTGTCAAATAAAACCACTATAATAAATTTAGATAAGCTAGTGTGTTTTTCTTCGGATCTGCCACAAGAGAGTCAAGTACACTGTGATTCAACCAGCAACTTCTAAAGTAGCTGCTTGCCACTCTATGACTATATGCTAAATACAGATGGAAATTTTTCCAGGTACCCAGGCCACAGACGTTTTCAGATTGGTAAAAACTAATCTAAGGGGAGACAATTTAAAGAGCTGTACCACTGAAAAGATCCCTCTGACAGTTCCCTCCGTCAGCCCCGCTTCTTGGGTTTGAACACAAGAACACTATTTAGAAGCCCAGAGTGACCAAAAATAGCCTACAGTTGACATGTAATAGAAAGTATTTTTCCAGTGGCAGAGAAATTAACTCTGCCACAGAAAGTCATAACAAAAAGTCTCCTTGTGGGCTGTTCTGGCTGTAGTTGCTCACAAGGACACAGAGTCTGGGTACTAAGAATTATTTTATCTTTACCTGATAAAGAAAAAGAACCAAGGAGGTAAGAGACTTATTAAGGTAATGCAGCAAATCAGTATTAGAAATTAACTAAAGAAACTACATTCCAGCTGTCTGCTTGCTAATGCAGAAGGAGCAAAATTTAGACTTTTTGCTCTTGCTTTTGTAGGTGTGGTTTAGAAGAGGAGTGAACTCACATAATCCATGTGGAACAAGTTGGATTGAAATGGTTGGAGAAATGATGATGGTAACTGTAGGCTTAAATAACCAGGTAAGAGAGCTGTATACCAATTATGAGGACATTTATGTTCCCCTTTGTACAGGCAGTATTCACACGTGGTGAGGACTGTCAGCAGTGCTAATATGCACAGCTGAACAAGAGGTCCATGTGCTTGAACTGCTAGGAAGAAATGCATGGCTGAATTCTTTACCAGAAGATGAACAGTCGGCATTGTCTTTTGTATGGCACGCTCAGCTGCAAATAGTTTTCTCTTCATGGTACAGAATTTTATACTGCATCTACAGTATCAGCATTAAGGAAGAACACAAAAGGAAAACACTGTGTCCAGCAGATTTTTGTGTTGTATTTTCCATGATTGCACCTTTTTTGTAGCTGCTATCTACCTGGATTGAATGTAATTTCCTTCACCAAGCCGTTTCCTTCCCTAGGTCTGGGGAATCGGCTGTGATGACAGAGCAATTTATTTTCGTCAAGGTGTCACACCAAGTGAGCTCAGTGGGAAGACATGGAAGGCAATTGTGTCTGGCAGAGAGAGTGACAGATCTCAGACTGGGAGCTCAACAAGTCTGCTCAGGTACTTAGTAGAATACCTGCTCGAGGCTTTGTATACCAAGCGTTTCAATGCTAGGAGACACTTCCTTACATTCAAATGGTACAGATGGGGAGGAGCAAGGAAAGTGTCTCTAATCATTATGTATGCCAAAAAGCATTTGCAGTTTTTGCCATTAAAATTAACAATAAGCAGCAATTGTTGCATTCAGAGTAGAAACTGAAGCTCCCACTTCAGAATTCACTGCGTGCTTGCAGTAAAGGGTATTTCTCTGGGCTTTACTATCACTATTTGGAACTAGTCTCTAATAAGAGAAAATGTTACCTGTGAAATATCATGAAGGAATGTCAACTCTGCTTAGGAATGATCCTCTTCCTGAGTGTCACTGTACGTTTCCTTTCCTAGAGAGATTAAATCAGTAACTCCTTGCTCACTGCTGGCCTCTTGGCTGTGCAGGACATGCCAATGAAGCTGGGAGTGCTGCAGAAGCTGCTTGTTTCAGTCAGAGTGCGTGTTAAGTAGAAGCCCTCTCTAGCCAAGACAAAAATCACAGAGTTAATAATGATCTCTAAAAAATCCTATTCATTATTTCATATCCAGAAAATGTGATGTTGCTTCAGTGTTTTCCTGGAAGTTGTAGGCAGCCAACACCACCAATTGTTTGAAAAGATCAATGAAGTATCTTCCCGTGTTTCAGATTTACTAGACTGGTCTGCCAGATTTGTGTTAAACTCTTTTCCCTTGATGATAGAGTTTGATCTTCAGAAAAGTCTGCTGTTTCTCTCCTAAAGCTGAAATACTAGGTTGATTTCTGTATGTCTGTGGTCTCAGGCCTGTGCTAATTTATAATGCTTAGAATGAGAGTTAATTAATTATTTATTTGTCCTTCAGTGCTGGCTGTTTCTTTACTGATGATATTCAGAACCAAACAAACGCGATCATTCAGGGTGATGCAGATACTTCCTCTGATACAGAGCTTCCAAATGTACCCATGAACCTTGCCAACACTCCCCCGATGGGAGCTGCAGCCAGCAGCAGTGGTAGCGGCACAGGCAACCAGACAGCAGAAATACATGCAAATTTGACTGTGGATCCTCTGGACTCTGATCAAGGAGAAGCCACTGTTGCTTCAACTAATAATGAGAAAGCTAATCTTGAAATGCATAAATCTTCTACAAACCCAAATCCTCCTGCACAACTGCAGTGGACAAATATTGACTTGAAGGAAGCCCAAAAGCATCCAGTCCTCTCCGTCAGCACCTTTGCAGAAACATCCAGCCTGTCTTCCCTTGGCATGTTCTCGGTGGGAGCTGAAGAACAGTATGGAGCTGATGAGCACCCACTGTGGGCCTGGGTGTCTGGGGGAGGCTGTCTTGTAGATTTGCACAGCCCTTTGAAATGGTTCACTGTTCCGTCAGGTACTATCCAGTCACCTCAACAGACCCTAATTCCCAATGCTCTTTAAGAAAAATGTTGGCTTGTTTTATGGGGTTTCTTTTTGAACAAAACCATGGCACAAAACTCCTGATAACCCATTTACGCTTATTGCAGTTTGTTAATACACTCCATGTCTGAGAAGAGTGTTGCATGTATTTAGCTGTACAGCACTTTGGGGCTGAGATATATAAATGTAAAGGTGAAAGTTTCTCTGAGTTTCGTAAGAATTTTGTAAAATAATCTGCTGGACCTGCATCTCATTTTTAATTGCACTGAAACTGCAACTTCAGGCAAAACCCATAATATCACTGAATAGTAACTGAAAGCAGTGAAAAGGGCTCTCTTGAGAGATGCAGATTCCACAAATAACTGGCTCACTCCTACCTTTTCTACTGAGACAAGGGTAAGATACAGAAATTACTCAGAGGCATTGTGAATGTGAGCCCGGCTGATAACTGGATGGCATTACAATTTAGATTCTTGAAAGACAATTGAATATAAAATAAACCATGAACTGTGGCACCCCACTATTTAATAACAGTGTAACTCTTAATGCATTGTATTACCTAATTATGTTGCAGTTCAGTGACAAAACTCCCATTTTTACAATGTTACGGCTTTGAAAGATTCTATATAATCATCTAGTGATCCCATTTTTATGCATCATTTACAAAGTTTGGCTGTAATATAGTGATTCCAAAGTATAACAATTAGAAAAATTATGTTAGACTGGGTTGATTCAGTCCAGTGTTCAAAGCAGCATCATGTTTTACCTTTCACAGAACTGTATTCAAAGCTCACTGGAGTTTATTGGGTTTGGTTCTGTTCTAGGTTTGTCATCCTCTGTGCAATCTCTGTCTCTGTCTATCACTCCAGCACAGACAGCAGCGTGGCGAAAACAGATTTTTCAGCAGCTCAGTGAAAGGACAAAGCGGGAACTGGAGAATTTTAGGCACTACGAACAGGCCATTGAGCAGGTAAGCAGTGAGGACACTTTTCTGGTTGCATTTCTGATGTATTGATCTAAACTTACTGTCAGCTTTATAGTATTGTCCTTATTTCTGTCTATGACAGCTTTCCTGGATTATCACTTTCTGAGCTCCCTGTGGGAAACTAGCAGCTTATCAAACATGGAGCAGCAATCTTTATCTAAAAACATTAGCTGATAGTTTTGTATAGGAGCAAACGAAGCATTGGTCAGCATTATTTGAGTACACTGAAACCTCAAATCCACAGAGAAACATTTGCAACAGTGGAACATCGCATGAATTATTCCACCGCAAGATAGCTTCGTAATTGAAACAGTGACTCAAGAAGGTGAACTTTCCCTCTCCGTGACCATTAAGTGATTGATGTAACTTGCATAAAACAATGACGAAAACATCAATAGCAGCACTTAAATACTTGATGTTCTCCTTGATATGACTCCTTGGCTGTCTTCAGATTCATTCACATTTTTGGTCCCTTCATTGCTAATTGCCAAATGACATCTGGAATTAGTTTGATTAAAAACACTTGGAGTCCAGGGGTTTAATCAAGTGAAAAAAGATTATGTCAGAAGCCTTTAAAGTCCAAACAGAAGTTGTGTTGCAACAGGAGCACTCTAGAGTCAATTAGTATCTGTGTGCTACAGCATTCTTGCAGAGGTGAAATGTTAATGCTGTTGTACACCTGCTATTTCAGTGCCTTTCAATCCAGTTTTGTCAGTTTTCATTTTGTCTTCAGCTTCCTGAACACTCTCCTATACTCTGTGTCAGAATTAACTGATATGATACAGATTAACCTGCAGTAGAGATTTCCTGTGGTCACAAAAAACAGTATTTAGGAGAGAGAGTCACGCAGTTTCCTTACTTCTGTAAATTTGTGTTTGCATTGCAGTCGGTTTGGGTTAAAACTGGAACCTTGCAATGGTGGAGGAATTGGAAGCCTCATAAATGGATGGATGTTCGAGTCGCACTTGAGCAGTTCACAGGGAGCGACGGAATGCGTGACAGCATCCTGTTCATCTATTACATGTATTATGAGGAGAAAAAGGTGGGTTCAGCTTGAGACCTTTGAGAGAGTTGCATTTGGCAAAGGAAAACCTTTGAAGGGAACACCGTTTTCTTAAGGGAGGCAGATTATGGTATGCTATTATTCTAAATTTTTGAAACCAATTCAAATGTAGCCCAGGGTAGTAGCAAACTGCAAGCTTTTCTAAGCTGTAGCTATGTTTATGCTATGTCAGAAATACCCAGTCAGCAACCATCCACATCTCTTAAACCATCAGCTTTGCACTAATCAGGAATTCTTTTTGAAGTTCAAAATGTTCTTGATTGTGAAGAAAGAGCCAAGCTTGACTGGCAAGGGTCTTCATAAATAGGGTTAATGCATATGGGCAATATGAGTCAGAGGTAGTGCAGGACTGGAAATTGAGCCCTGTTCCTTCTGCACCAAGAATTGATTCTTTGCTGTCCTTGTCAGTAATGCCTTGTTCATAGGCCTGAATTGCAAAAATGGTGGCTCTGAGGAAGGTATATCTGAGTTTGCCTTAGTCACCTTTTTTCTTTTTTTTTTTTCCTCTTGTCTTAGTATATCCATGTGTTCCTGAATGAAGTCACTATTATAGTTGAAGTTTTGAATGAAGCCAAACACTCCTTTGCACTGTATACACCTGAAAGGACGAAGCAACGATGGCCAATTCGCCTGGCAGCCACAACAGAGCAAGAAATGCATGACTGGGTAATTCTGTGAATTTTTCATTTCAAGCTGGCAATATCTGAAATAAAATGTAAAAGCTAGCCTCTGAAATTTCAGCACTGCATTTACAGTATCTAAGCTACTTACCTGTTTTCACAATTTAGGTATTTAGGTCTGTTCAAACTTATTCAGAGGCACCTGAGGCTTCCTATCTCCTCTGGAGTTTGCACAGTTTCTGTTGCTGTAGTTATCCACAGTAAAAGCAATGTTGCTTTCCCTTCCTGTCTCCAGATATAGATACAAATGAGTTAGGAGTTTAACTCAGTTAGTCTGTTCTTCTGCATTGCTGGAAGAACTGCTATCACTCTTGTAGATTCTTATGTATAGGCAGGCAGGCATATATACACTGAAGCAATGGAAAACCTGAAAGATACTTCATAATGCTCAGATACTGCAAACCACATTGGTTCTGGTGATTATGTTAATAATTTCTAAAACACCAAATTCCAGTGTCTTTGAGAAAAAGATGCAAATTCACTTTGCTGATTTGCAAGAACACGCAAAGGTAAAACTTTGGTTTGTAATACTGAAGCATCTGTATGGAGATTTTTGTTCTCACTGTAAATGGAAGCTTTGGGTTGTCTGCTTCTTGTTTTACAGCTGTCTTTGCTGAACATGTCCTGTTGTGAAAGCAGACGGATTCAAGGCCCTCCTTCTCACCATGCCATTTGGTCAGTTACTTGTAAAGGAGACATCTTTGTTAGTGAGCCAAGTCCCGAACTGGAGGCTGGACCGCACCTGATGCCATGCGATCAAATGTAAGAGGCTTGGGAAGCTTTCTGCATGGGATGCCATCTGGCAAAGACGGTCTTTCTTGTAAATTCAGTGACTTGGATGGGCTGTTGGAGTGTACAGTACACTGCAGATGTCTGTCAGTGACAAGGTTAATGGCTACCTTCAGATTCATGATTGCACGTGAAGAAATTCACCAAATAATATTTTAATTCCTAGATGCTCGAGCTGTCCATGTGATTCCAATAGCCTTTCTTACTGAGATCACATTTTTTGTGATTGCATCTTTAATACCATAATTTCTTAAATTAAGAGATTACCTAGACTAAAAGTAAACCTAATCACTGTAGTTGTAATTTGAGCTTTCAGTTTTATCTGAGTCAGGAAATCTGAAATTGTCAGTCCTCCATAGTCACTACACTCCAGGAGCCGCTCTTTTGCAGGTTCTGTTACAACTACAACAATATAGTATTGCAAACTTCTCAAGCAAAAAAATACCAGCCTTAGAACTGATGGGTTAAAGGCCAATCTTCAATTTAAAAAATACCTCTGGTTTCAAGTCACTTGCACAAAGTATCTTTGAATAATTCCTGAGAAATCCTTTAGTCTTTTTTCTTCAGCATCTGGCAAATCACAGAGCTGATGTGCTGTTGCATCTTAGTGTAGGGGATCCATGACCGAGATGATCTCCTGCTATTCTGATAACTAAAATACTCCTCTGCAATCCCTTTATTTTCCCCATTCCTCCCCAGAAGAGTACAACAGTCAAGTGGTTATATAAACCCCCAGAAAAGGATTAACCTGTAAAGATTAGGAAAATAGAATAAATTAAAGCCCTTGTTTTTACCAAGCTCCATATCAAATATATAAATCATTTGTTTTCTTGTTAGATAAAGGCAATTCCTAGATTTTTTTTAAAAAATGAGGATGAAGTGGAAGCTGAGGCAGTTGATGGCCACTAAGATGTAAAGATTCTAGCAAGATCATCCTAACTAGTTTAAAAAAATAAAAATAAAAATAATACATAAAGAAAATCACAAGCCATAAAATAAAAGTAAAGTAAAATACTTCAAAGCCTGAAAATTCAAAGTGGAGGCAGATGGACTCCTTCCATCTAGTTTTCAGTAGCTGTTCAGAGGGAAATGCATTCAACTGGCAAGAGCCTTCATTTACCAATTGCACAGGGGTTGAACAAGTGATCATATAAAGTTGCTTGTCCTTAAGATTGTTGCATTGTAGGAGGGAAAGCATACATTCATGATGGATGTGGTGTAGAGTAAATGTAAAATGTTGTCCTTTTTCTGGCAGGTTTTGGCGTCAAGTTGGAGGTCATCTTCGACTGATAGAGTGCAATAACCAAGGCATAGTGTGGGGCATAGGGTATGATCACACAGCTTGGGTTTATACTGGTGGATATGGAGGTGGCTTCATTCAAGGTATGGACGACTGGTCTACTGTGGTGTGCACATTTCTTACTTACCTTTCTGTCTGGGTTAGCCATTCAAGGTATTTCAACTGTCCTTCCTTTAGCCTAACTGACAGGTAGGGTTATAGAGTGAACAGGCCATTAGGAAGGAATTGGTATTGCAGTTTTATGTTTATATTTTCAGCTTCAGAGTGAGAAATAGGATATCAGCAATATTACTGTGGCTATTGGAATTAAAATGTAGTGTCTTTAAGGTTTAGCTTTACTATAATCCAAATGATTTATTTCTTACAGGGCTGGCCAGTAGTGCTGATAACATTTATACGCAGTCAGATGTGAAATGTGTTTACATCTATGAGAACCAACGGTGGAACCCAGTCACTGGATATAGCAGCAGGTTATTTACTCAATTTGTTGTATTCATTTACTATAATATTTTACTACTGTCAAATGAAACAAAGGGTTTGTTATAGCTTTTCAGAATAGTTATTACAGTTATTCTATCATCAGTCTCCTCCAACATTTATTGTTAACGTGAGATGGAAGGAGCAGTGTTTCTCAGTCTTCTAGATTTGTAATTATCCATTCAAAATGCATTTGTGCTTTGTGAGTGCACAAAGTGTGCCTACTTGCATCATCTTTTATTATCAAGGCCATATAGCAAAGTTCTTATTAGGATCTATATATTCATATACATATTGCACTAAATACACTGGGTCCTTGAATAGTATATTGGAACAGAAGTATTGAAAAAGCATTCACAGATATGGGTGTCTATGCCAGAGAAATTCAGGATTCACCTTCCAATTTTAAATAGTAATGAGGAATATCACTCTACAGAGAAAAGTTTACATGGCCCTCAAGTTTGGTGTAACTGTACGGATTCTTTCCCACTATCCTCATTACTCACGTGATATTTCTAAATACAGAGATTAATGACAGAAGACTGTTTTGTGTAGGAAAGTAGGAAGGGCTACAAATAGCCTTTTCTTCTCTTGCCTTTTACATTCTGTGTTGTAAATGACTTTGCGTTCCTTGTACACTGTTCACCACAGAGGTCTGCCCACAGACAGATACATGTGGAGCGATGCATCTGGCCTGCAGGAATGTACAAAAAACAACACCAAGCCTCCTTCTCCACAGTGGTCTTGGGTAAATTTTATTTTTAAAAGTCTTTTTACTAAGAAGGCAAAGCTTAGCAAATAGGGTACAAGACTCGGACTCAGGTGACTCTGATTTTATTCCTGGCTTTGTTGTAATATTTAGCCTTGATTTCCCCATTTATACAACAGCAATAATCTTCCATAGTCAAAAGAATGTTAAGCATTGAGTGGGATTTTTTGTTTAGTGGGACTTAGGCTGCTGCTCTGATCCTTTTCTCTTCAACTGAATTAAAAAGACTTGGGAACCTCTGTATGAATTTGTATTGCAAGTATTAGAAAGTTTCTAGCAAGTCATTGCACTCCAAAAGGTGGAAGGAAATAGCGGAAGAGATTATTTTTATTATACATTAGGTATTGATTGTGCTTTTTATTGTCTCCTTTTGACAATAGGTATCCGATTGGTATATTGATTTTAATACTTCAGGCGGAACTGATCGGGAAGGCTGGCAGTATGCAGCAGACTTTCCAGCGTAAGGAGATACTTTCTTCTACCTAAAATCCCAGCAGGCGAATGCCATATTTAAGTCCTCATTTCTTCTTGTTTGCTATTTTGCACATTAACTGTGCTTTAACAGGGACAAGTGTGCCTTGATTTCTCCCTTTGTATGAGGACACTAACACTGAAATTTGCCAGGGAGGTAGGGCAGCAAGGTGAGCTTAGCAAACTATAGTTTCAAGCACTTTAAAGTCAGCAGGCATGTCTGGTGGGCATATACATAGACAGTGCTCTCAGGCTGACACTGACATCCTCATGAACATCTACTTAAATCTGTTTTGGTAGGTCCTACCATGGTCACAAGACAATGAAAGACTTTGTCCGACGGAGGCGCTGGGCAAGGTGAGGAACTAAGATATAAGTAAATGTTTTTAACTTGAATGCTAACTGTTCCCTTAAAGACTCCTTTAGTTATGAGGGGAAAAGACTCATCACCCAATCACAAAAGCAATAATGAAGAAACCTACAATAAATAACCCATCTCCAGTAGAGAAGCTGATGATCTTTAGCATTGTGGCTTTAATTTTAAGCCTTTACAGGTAGATACCCTATATGATTTTGTGGGATCCGTAGAAGTCAGCTAATTATTTTCTGTATCTGATTTTCCTTCTGGGTAAATGATTAAGCAATAGTAGAGTGTAGGTATATTAGTATGTACTAGGTCACTTGTAACAATTGGTAATATGTCTTTTATATTAATAGTTTCAACACGTGAATTCCACATACTGCATACTAGGCAACAGATAATCCCAACCCCATTTAAGACACAGTACACTATATTCAGGTGGAACCTGGAAAACAGCAAACTGCCACTATACTTCAGTCTGTTCTATTAGCAAGGAAGGTCTGTGCATTCACTGTTTTTCCAGCTTTTCTATGCTTTCCATACTGGAGTATCTAACTGCTATGCTAATGAATTGTTGTGAAGTTAACAATTACACATTGTTCTGTTGTTGAGACTACAAGGCTAGTATTTTGGCCCTTGTACAAAAGTCTTTGAAGTAAGGTCCTGAAGCATCAAACTGTTGTTGTTCCAAGATGTGCAACAAAACAGTCAAAATGGTGACTTGAAATAGAAGCAGCAACTTGAAAAATACCCTGAAGCCTAAACATTTCCTCTGGTTTTAACTATCAATTGAAAAAAATAGGGAACAGCTCAGGGCTGGATCCAGTTTTTCAGAACTGGAGAAAGGAGGCATGTCCTGAGTTCTTAGGATATTCTTCATACACAGAAATTGCTGTTTGGATCACAGAATCTAACATAAGTTTCCCCAATAGGTAGCACTACTTCCTTGCAGTTTCCACAGAAAAAATAGACAAACTCCCAGAATGAGCTCTTTAATTAGAGTTACCTTATCTCTGCCTACCTCGGGATGCTATGTAACTTTCTAACAGGCTCCACCAAAAAAATACTTGTAAAATTATTCCCTTAACCAAGACAGAGGAAGGAATAAACTGGTGTGGAGTTCTCTGTAATAGGATTCTCAACTTGAGGTCAAATATTATCCAGCTGTTGCCCAATGAGTTATAGAGAGCTAAGGAGCAGTGTAGCACAAGCTGCAGACTTCTTAGTTGGCCTTGGTTTTACAAAGTAACTTTTTTTAAAAAACAGCATCTTTGAGAAATCAGTAATATATCAAAATTCAAAATCTGATACAAAACATGATTGATTGTTGTAAACCCCTCTCAAATTAAAAGTACTAACACTTACCGTACCTACTTAATTAAAAAGTTTCAGTATTGTTTGCACTGAAGGCAACAACGGACTGGGAAACAAATTCAGCTATAGAAAGTACCTACTTCTGATGGGTTTGGGATTTTTTTTGCTTCAGAAAATGTAAGATAGTCACCAACGGGCCATGGCTGGAAGTGCCTTCTGTTACCCTGTGGGACATCTCCATAATTCCCAGTTCAGATGCAGAT
Organism: Podiceps cristatus; assembly: GCA_000699545.1. Classification (NCBI taxonomy): domain Eukaryota; kingdom Metazoa; phylum Chordata; class Aves; order Podicipediformes; family Podicipedidae; genus Podiceps; species Podiceps cristatus. The sequence goes on along the minus strand of JMFS01037808.1, from coordinate 6,808 downwards.
GATGAAGAAGCAGTAGCACTGTGGGCAATCAGTGACAAAGGAGACGTGCTCTGCAGGCTTGGAGTGACACAGCAAAATCCAGCTGTAAGCCTCCCTATTTATTTTTCCTCCCTGTTGATGTATTTAATATAATTATGTGAGTACATACACACAATCATGCAGTGCCCTCTCTCAAAGCACCTCATTATTTTTTTCCCCTTTATGTCACAGATTTGAAAGTCCTTGTCCATCAACTGTAACACAGTTTGCTGCCCACATTTCTTACAGTAGTGCTTCTCTCTGTAAGCTACCTTAGCTTGTGCCAGGTGACTTGCAGGAGCCTCTCTCAGCCCTTGCATATCTTCTTGTGAAGCACTTCACTTCCACTTTCTGCGCTGATAGCTCAGTTCCTCTTTTTTTTGTTTTTTGGGGGAGGTTGGTTTGTTTTTTGTTTTTTGTTTTTTTTTAAATTGATAATAATATGTGCATCCCATTTAAATGAACTGCTGAGGGATAGAATGTCTCTGAAGCGTGGTCCCATTGATAGCAGTAGAGTTTGTCCATTGACTTTTCTGGGCCTGGAACTGATTCTGCTTGTTTGAGACAGGTGGGCGTGGACTAACCTACTGACTCTTTTCTATGGAATCATAGAATCACAGAATGTTTTAGGTTGGAAGGGACCCCCAGAGCCCATCTAGTCCAACCCCCCTGCAGTGAGCAGGGACACCATTACCCAGATCAGGTTGCTCACAGCCCCGTCCAACCTGGGCTTGAATGTTTCCAGGGATGGGGCATCCACCACCTCTCTGGGCAACCCGTTCCAGTGCTTCACCACCCTCATTGTAAAGAATTTTTTCCTTGCATCTAATCTAAACCTACCCTGTTTCAGTTTGAAACCATTACCCCTTGTCCTATCACCATTGTCCCTACTGAAAAGATTCTCCCCCTCTTTCCTATAGGCCCCCTTTAAGTACTGGAAGGACGCTATAAGGTCTCCCCGCAGCCTTCTCTGCTCCAGGCTGAACAAGCCCAATTCTCTCAGCCTGTCCTCACAGCAGAGGGGCTCCAGCCCTCAGATCATTCTTGTAGCCCTGGGACAGAAATAATGGACAAATATCCAGTAAAGTATGCAGAAAGGAATAAATAGTCCCAGTAACTTCAATAGGAATACTTATTTCCTACTGATAGACACATGCTGAAACACTAAATTAGGGTTGATATGCACTGATTTTAAGCCATATTTACAACAGGGAAAAAATTAACAATATACTTCAGTGGAATTTGGAGAAAAACTGCAAGAAGTTGAAAATTTATAGGAACGATTTTCTTTTTCCTTCCTGTTCCATCAGATACAATAGCACAGATCTGTAAGGCACTGCAACAGCAAGAACTGGAATACTGTGTCTGGAAGAGGAAGCCCCATATCACTTGATTTTTGTGGGACTGTTGTTCTGTGTAATCAAAACCAAGGGATTATTAAAAAAAAAAAAAAAAAGGCTCTAGCCCAGCTATTCAGAGACACCTAGGTGCCTAAATTCCAGTGATTTCAACAGAAAGGCTGTGTTATAGTCCAATATAGTTATTTTTAAAGAGTTATGTGTCCAAATATCTTTGGATCAGGGACCTTGTTTCTGTTCAGTTGTACTATTATGTAAGAATTACTCTGTAGAATCTTTTTTACTACCTAGGGTTTTTCCGATTTGGCAGTAATCAAAGGTATTTTGTTGTGGAATTTTTAACCATTGTTTCACAATTTGTTTTCCATGATTTGTCAGGGAACATCCTGGCTGCACGTGGGAACAGATCAGCCCTTCATTTCCATCTCAATTGGAGCATTTTACCAAGTGTGGGCTATTGCTAGAGATGGTTCTGCCTTCTATCGGGGTTCAGTATCTCAAAAAAAACCTGCAGGTAAGTACTTTTTCAGTGCAGTCTTCATCTTACACGTTGTGTAAGCTCGACTACACTGCCATGTCTGAAGAAGACAAATCTGTTTAACAGAGCCCTTTCCAATAGCTGTGCAAAACAATGCATATGAATAATTCTTATGTTAATTGTAGCTGTTAATTTGCTCTTCGCTTGCATGACTTAATATGTTTGGTTCTAAAAACAAGCTAGTAAAAATATATTAAGTGTAATGTTCACAGGTTTCTTGCATAGCTAGGTGTTTCAACTACAGACATTTCCAAGACTTCTCATACATAATTCTGTTTTCTCGGTGTTTTACTCAAGTATTTCTGACTTCTAGGGGACTGTTGGTACCACATTCCTTCACCTCAAAAACAAAAGCTAAAACAAGTCTCAGTAGGACGAACATCCGTGTTTGTGTTGGACAAAAATGGTAAGGATTTTTAAAAATTATTTGTCAGTGTTACAAAAACTACATCAGTATACATCAGATTGATTTAAAAGGAGAGGCTGAGTCAGAGCTTCTGCGAAGATTACTGTTGCTCCAAAAGGAGTAATATTTCATATTCAAAGAGAGAGAGTAGGCTGCCCACTTAATTACTAGTTTCAAAAACTTGGTTTTTGTTATATCTGATGGTGCCCTAGATAGCAACAATCCAGCATCTATGCTATTGCTTTGGGGTGGGGAGGAAAGAGATGAATCTCAAAGAAGAGAATTGCATGGAAGGATTTGTCTGAAACCCTAGAACATGCAAAACTGAAGAAGAATGCATTCCTGTTGCAAATCACCACATGTTAAATAATGAAGTATCCTTTTGTAAAAGAAATAAGCCTTTAACCAGTCTCCTTCAGAGATCTTGATCTCATTTGTTTTACTTCCGTAGCGCATAGTTCTTTATATGGACATTTTTCCCCAAGAAGTTGTACAAAACAAAGTATTTTCTGGTTTCCAGAAAAGTTATAAAGAATAACTGTAGAAATACAAATTCTAAAGTAGGAACTTCATTGTCCTTCACTGTCCTTCACATTAGTCAAAACCATAATGCATTTCCACAGAACACAGAAAGTATTAACTATGTTTACTAGCACTTTATAGAAAGCAGACATCCTGATCTGTAACCAGGACTATTTATTTTATAGGCAATCTTTGGTATCGGCAAGGTATCACACCAAGCTACCCTCAAGGAGCTACTTGGGATCATGTTTCAAATAATATCCGTAAAATATCTGTAGGGCCCCTGGACCAGGTATATATAAAGCTTCCTTGTATCTCATTAGTTTATTAAAATTATGCTTAACATACTTTTGTAATTAAATGTTCTTCAGAATTATTTTTGTTTAACTTACTTTATTCCACAAGATGGTTGTCTAAATGCTGGAATCCTGATAGCTAGACAAAATCATGCCAATGAAATAGTGATACAGCCAGCCCTTTGCTGTAAAAAGCCTCATTTTTTTTCTTTTTTTGAACGAGGCTATTTTATATATTTTTGCTGAGTCTTACTGTCTGGCAATGTTTTAATTATAAGACTGCTACCTAGTTTGTTTGGGTGTGTCTCTGACTAAATTGGAGCAGTTTTTGCCTATTCAAGAACAAGACTGATTTCTGGAAGTGGTCAAACAGACTTAAAATTTTCATGTCGGGGAAGAGCACATTTAACTGCCTCTCTTTGCTTTCCTGAGGTCTGGGTGATAGCTGACAAAGTGCAAGGCAGTCATAGTTTGAGCTGTGGGACCGTCTGCCATCGGACTGGTGTTCAGCCGATGGAACCTAAAGGCCTCTCATGGGATTATGGTATTGGGGTAAGTGCTGGGGCCATAACGCTGCCTAAAAGTTGTATATCCAAATACCTATGGGCATGCTTAGACAGGAAAGTGCCATCCTCCTCCAGCTTTCTAAAGCTTGGAGATACCTGCAGGAAATTGATGTTTGTTCTTCAGTTTTAGGTTCCTTTTTAAAGTTAATAAAACAGGTTATGCAGTTATAGCTGGGAAATTATTTATTTACATTTGATAAGTATTCATTTTAAATAGGTAATTTAAAAGTTATAATGGAAAAAATAGTAACGTAAGTACTATTTTTAAAAAATTGATCCCTTCCAAGTCTGCATGTGGTTGTTCCTCTTGTGTTGTTCCCTGTATTACCCTCAATGTTTTGAGAAAGGCTATTTATTTCAAGGTTTTGTCTCCTTTTAAGTTGGTGGAAAATCTGCAGAGGCTCTGTTATGAATGCCTGACCCTACTAATCTCAATTCCCTGTAATAAAAATAATCCTCAAGCTTACTACCTATGTAGTTCCCTGTGAGGGACCTGTGTTGTGTTTTGTTTTACAAGGAGCCTTTTTTTCTGATTCAGCCCAGAGCAGGATTAGTTTCCTCATGAAAAATGTAAAAACTAGTAGCGTACATAAACCATCACATCAGATACTGTAATTGCAGGGTGATGTTTCTCCTTTTATATTTATCAATCTTTTACAGGGTGGATGGGAGCATGTTACAGTCAGAGGAAATGCAACTGAAGCATCTAGGGTCGCTATGCAGGACACTTCTGAGGAAAACCCTGCAGTATCAAAAGATTTAGAAGATGAGGAGAGTAAAGGGAAAACAGAACACTCTAAAACCCCTCTGATGGTCAGTGAAAGTCAAGAATTGGACAGAAATGCTGTTAATTGTTAAGTTGTCGCCATCTACATGTTGCAAACAAGCAGTAGTCAGTATAATTTAAAAAGAAACTAAATGTCTATTGCCTGGAGAGAAAAACTTGACCTTTCTGTGCTACTAACTGGACTGGAATTTGCAATGGGGTATTTTAAATACTGATTTCTTCTACTACATTACATGTAAAACGCAACTTGTTAGAGCTAATAATTTTGTCAAAGCAGGCAAGCATTTTAGCCACAATGTATTTCTGACCCTTTACCATAGCTGCTACACAACCATATTACTGTGAATATATTTGCAGATGATAACTACATTTCTTCTTTTTTTTTGATTACGGTACCATTTTCTACATTTCTCTCATATTCACATACCTTGCACACTATTCTTAAATTCATCCTTGAGCAGAGATGAAGATGCCCTATCAATTCAGATGAATTACAGGCAGTTCCAATGATTTGCACTGCAAACACAACTGGTTCCAATTGTACAAGCATTTATACATGCATGTAACTCTGCTCGGCTGAGCCCTGCTTATATAAGCATGTATTTCAGCCATGCTATTCTTGCTCCCATCAGTAAAATTAAATTCTATACAACTCCTCTTAGGGTGCGGTTATGAGTAAGGGCCAAATTTTGCTGTCTTTGCTCACAGTAATACCTTAATCAACAAGTGGAACCACTGGTTTCAGCAAGATGATGCAGAGCACAGTCCTGTTCAGTCTGACCACGAGTGACAAAGTCTTATGCTAAATTGTCAGTCTAAATGGTGGTAAATCGTGTTTTGTCTCAATCTTAACTGGAACCATAATTGAGCTATACAGATGCCCACCTAATGAGGCCAGAAGGCACCAGACACTTGAGGAGTCAGGCTGTGTTCCAGATCATTGCAAATTACGCTTTCATAATGTTAAAGACAAGAGCTAGTCTTAAATAAGATTCTGACTTCACAGTGGTAGGAATGCAAAACAGCTTCACTGCAATCAGTGGAGTTTGTCAATGTACACTAACTTTCAGAATGAAACTCTGTTCTTTGTTTTCAGTGATTGATTTGTCCCTTCTTCCAACACGAAACCACTTTTTATTCTCAAAAAAAGCGCTTTTTTTCCCCTGTATTATCATAATTTCACTGTGATGTGAAATTATTGTTTGAAATGCAGTCATTGGCAAGTGCTGAAAAAGCCTTCTCTCCTGATAGCTTCAGGAAGGCACCATGTTTTTCCCCTGGCAGCAGTTTACAATCATTTTCCCTCTCTGTGTGTGACTATATATGAAGTTATTTTTATATGATGAGCAGTGTGGTGTGGTCTCAGTACTGTATTTGTAGAGTACTGTATTTGTAGAAGTAAAATTTATGTTTGCACGTATTTAAAGAATATATTTGGTATTTTAATGCCAAGGAAAGCACTGTTTCCCAGTCCAAATGTGAATGAAGATTCAAGACGCTTTACTGTTTTAAAAAAATGTTAATCTTTCCAGTATGTCATTACAGATTTCTTGTTTATACATAAATTGTGGAAGTACTATAAATAACATGTTTGCATTAATTACCATAATAGGTTTTGCCTAACTTGCACAGTATGTTGTCCAAATAAATAACTTTATCACATATATTTTTAGAGAATTATGATTGTATTTTCTCTGCATCATATAAAAAAAAATTCTTTTAGTAGTCAGTGTTTACATATCCAACAATCAAACTGATTTAATATTATAAGCTTTATAATGTACCTTGTGTTTTTCCCTGTATTGCCAAGTTTCACTTACTTTACTGTAAAAAGCTGGGTTTAAGTGAACAAAAGATAAATTGTAAGTTGTTTGAGTACTAAATATTTGCCTTCTGAAACTATAATTTAGAAAATTATTTAATTTAAAAATCTGTCATTGTTATGGCTAGTTAAAATAAGGAAAAGTGACTTTAAATTGAAACACTTTTGAAAAATTAAAGTAATTTATCAGAAAAAAAATGCTTATGAAATTCCTCTTGGCACATCCAAGAAAGCAGCACTTTGTAGTGAAGCACCATAGTGGAACTAGCAGTTGTCATTCGTTCCATTGAAACATCTATGTCCCGTGCCTGACTATTCATCGGGGATGGCTGTGTTGAGAGAAGGGGGCAACCTTCACATCTCCTCTGCTACTGTATTTATAGCTAGATATTACATGCCATTTTGGTCTTAATATTTTAAATAATGCCTGTGTTTGCAGTAAGTCCTGCCACAAATACACTGCCACAAGTCATAGAATCATAGAATTGTCAAGGT
>KL264062.1:2412-17035 GCA_000699545.1 Podiceps cristatus | reverse complement strand
ACATATGTGAGGAAAAAGGGACTAAATAGAACAAGATCATCAAGAATTTTTTTCAACAAGTCATTTTTCTTTAAGGTTCCAGAACTGCCTACAAAATATTGACATAGATCAAAAAGTAGATTGACATTTATAGATAGATTTTGATCTATTGACATAGATAAAAAAATTTAATTAATTATAATTATAATTTTTGATTCAGAATAGTACCAAACATTTTAGTTGAATTCTCTTTAGTTAGAAAACTAAGGTTTTATCAGACTCATATTGTAGACTAACATGAAAACATACTGGTCCCAGCCTTAAGAGTTGACAGTATGACAAACAGCATAAGGGATAACAAAATAAGATTAAGCTAAAGACATTGCAATATTATGACACATACATAATACTGTCTGATCTTCCAAACAGCCAACACCATTTTTTTACTGATCCCTAATCTCTAGTAACCATTAATAAGTCAGGATGTCTACTGAAAGAAAAAACAAAGTATTTATAGACTGGTCATTGAAACACTTCTGTGCAAAGTCAGAATGCATAACTTATTTTATTAAAAAAAAAAAAAAAAAAAAGATCTGTAGGTATTAGATGCATATCTTGGTTCTTAGTCTTACCTCAGCCCATTTAAGTATGCAAGTCATGCAGAAGGTATGACTGCAGTTCTCAGGAAAACCAATCTCTTGTTCTAGAAGGCAGTTCAGGCAGATGGGGCACATGTCACCATCATATAATAAAGTAGAACAGGAACAGCTCTCTTCATTTTCTTCACCTGGTATTATTAACATTGACACTTAGAATTTTTCACTGTTTTTGAAACAAAGTCCTTCTGGATTTGAATAGCAAGGCAGTAAGATACAATTTTCTGTAGTTAAAAGCAAATTGATCAAATTTTCAGGTCTAATGCAGTCAAGATGCTGGCCAGTGGAGTAGTTAAAAGAAACGTAATTCAGGTGAAAAATACTATGCAACATATTTCATAAACTACTGTACCAATACTTGCCAATAAAATAAAGTTAGCTCTCGTGCTATTTAAATAAATAAGCATCAGTGTTTCCTATTGGCCATGTAGTCATTTAGACATTGTTCTCCTGAGTTCTTTCTCCTTGGATATTTGCACTCTCTCTCCATGAAACAAATTAGACCAGCATATTCTATATTCATTATCTTATATACACATGATCTACCTTTATTTTAGTTTCCTAGTATTATAACTATTTTAATCTGAACATCCTCAAATATTTACCTAATCATGTACATTAAAATAAAAAATGCTCCCAATTTTGTTAAAGTTAGAAATTATTTTCAGAATATGAAAGTGTAGTAACTTTTCTTCAGGGAATTTTACTCTAAAATATTTTTTCTTCTTAGTAACAATTCCTATGTAAAAGTTAACAAGTAAAAAACACAAGAGATGGGAAAGGATTTGTGGACCCCACAGGCCAAAGATAAATATTATGCAGAGATAGTGGTTATGTTTACACAACTTTCAAAACAAGCAGCAACTAATTGAGAGAGCAAATGTAAAATCTGACCTTCACAGCTTGAACCTAAATAATATACTTGAATATTTTCACACAGACTTTACCTTCCATGCCTTCATGCTTCTGACCCTCAGTATCTTGAACACATTGCTTTCTATTCTTCATCTTCTTACAAAATGTAGTCTGAAAAACATAGAAACAGTTTACACAGTTCGTTTAGACTGCAACTTGAAAATAAAAGTGACCCCTATGGATTTAATGGGTGCTCTCCATTTCATTATGCCTTTGTACAGCAGAAACATGTGACATTAAGAGTTAGATACAGATCATTCACAATCTTTTTGCAATTTACGAGCATCATTAATGCATTCTGTCAACTGTTACTTCCAACTTGAAAATTGTTTTTGTTCAACAAATGCAAAGTTTTTGCAGTGTTTTAAGACCACTAATGGTGCTTTTAGTTTTAAAAGTTGAATTAATTGCTATATTTCTATACAAACCACCCCAGGTAACACTGCAGTAACTAACATCTGCAAACTGTCCTTCACAAATGGATGAAGCAACAAAATTAAACACAAGCACCAGAAGAGTTAGTTGCTTTCCACACCTAGCATCACCATAGTAGTGGCAAGTGAAAAAAATTAAAGCAGCTTACATGTGCTTGCTTCCTGGTTTTGTCATACAATTAGAGCTACTGACACTCAGAGTCAAAAAAAAGGCAGGGAAAGTATCAACAAGGGACAGGTCCTAAGCACAGGTGCAGTGGAGTATCATAACTGTTCTCCAAAGGAACAGTATGAAATAAGACTAGAGAATATCCTTGTGATCCACATCACATAGGCTGAAAGAATTTGATCTTGCATAGGAACAGCAAGCATATGTTTTTTGGAGGCTTACCTACTACATGCATTGTGAAACACACTTGGGAAAAAAACCAAAAATAACCACCACCAAACCCAAACCATATCTACACCAAGAACCGAATCTCCTGCATTTCAAACTCCTGTAGCCACAGCAGAGATGGTATAAGCACCTATAAAGCTCCAACCCAACAGCCCTAGAGAGATCAGCAGTATTCTTTGGAACTATATAAAGCTTTCAAAATTATTATTTAAAAGGACAAATTAAAACTTAACAAGAGATTAAAGAAATCAGAAATTTGCTACTTAAGCATCCAAACCTGAAATGAACCTTACTCTTTAATGCCTTTGCTAGAAAAAGCAGCAGGACAGAGCCAAGAACATCACAAACACACTCCTTAACTCAACTTATTTCTATTTCACTTACAAACGACACTGGTTTCCCTTTACCACCTGGATATCCAGGACAGGGAGAGACAGAATTTGCCTCCCAAAACTTTTCTTCTGATCAAGTCTTCACTGCTTGGCAGCGGGGTCTTTATGATCCTGGCAGCAGGAAGTGTTTTAATGATCATTTATTTTTACTGAGAAAAGAAATGCTCCCGCAGATACCCATCACATAACCCACTTCCCGCTTTCTTAGGCAATTCAAGAGAGCAGGACTCTGATCTGAGAGTCTTGAACATGGACAGTTCATCGAAGAAACAGTCAAAACTGTGAAACTAATTAGAAATCTGTAATTAGAATTCTAAATGGCTTCAATGTTCCCATTAGAAACTACTTTTTAATCCCCCAAAAGGAACATGTGAATCAAATCAACTGAGGTTGGGGGAAGGGGAGAAGGAAATGAAAAAAAACTAGCTCTAAGGGAATTTTCCCCCTAAACTGCTATCCTATTTTGATTAAAGAAAAAAAATAAACAAACTTGAGATATCATTAGGATAAATGCCATCAGCTGTAGCACAGTTACTAGCACTAATACTAATATCAACTGTGTTGTGGAGAATGCCAAAAGTTGTGTGCAAGTTCTGTTAGAACAGCCAGTGACCAGACTGTTACCTGTCACCCTTTGCAGGCTAGGCAAAATGAAACCCACAAAAGCCAGAACTGCTACTTCAACATTTCAGGCTTTAATCAAACAAAACCTGCTTCAAATTAGGGCAGGTAAGACCACCGAAAACACATCTGAACTTAAAATATGAGATTGAGGTCTGTTGTTTTCACTCCAATTTGCAAGACAACTTTTAAGTGGCTTTGGTTCCAAAATGTTTAAATCATGTGGTGGTGTGTGGTATACATGCTTTTATATAGAAAACATAAGAACATTTCTTCTGTTCTATGTCTTAACAAAACCTCATCAATCCTTTACAGAAGCAGAAAAATCCATAAACTGTGCTCAAACCTCTCTCAACCCTGAAAGTCCCAGGACACATCACAGCTGGGACCACTTAAAGACAAGATCAGGAATTCTGCACTCTGCATCCACCCACAGAAAAAGTTTTAAATAGACACAATCTAGATACTAAATTGTAACTTAAACAGTAGCTGTAGAGCTCATGTGTATTATAGCAAAGGTCTTGAGTTCATTAAGGCAGATTGCAGGAATGGAAGCCATAGAAGAGCTTTAGGGGGGGTTTTTTTTGTGTGTGTGTGTGTGGTTTTCTTTTCCCCTGAAAAAGTAACTTTTTCTCCATTGTACTCTTTCTAGACACAAAGACATCCCAAAAATTCTTGCACAGTTACAACAATTAGAATCATAGAATCATAGAACGTTTTGGGTTGGAAGGGACCACTAGCTAGAAAACCAGAGATCCTAAAACTTTGACAGAATATCAGTAAATTCAAGATGTGCAGCAATTGAAAGCATTTATGTGGCATTACATCGTTCTTCTCACCAACCTATTATTGAAAGGGATACTAAGTGCTGCTAATACCTTTCACAGATTGCTCTGCACAGCAAAACTTTTTGTCAGTTTGATGTGGTGCATTTAGTACAGCACAGCAGGGGAATTCAATACTACTGAAATATAAATATTCATATCAATGAATATCAATATTCAAGACATCATAAAAAATTACATGCTATTTAACAAATGAACTTTGGAAAGACTATTTTCTCCACTCCTTTAAAAGGGGCATCAAATGCATCAGAACAGTGGAAGGGTTAACACTAAAGACGGCCATTAAATTTATGAAATTAAAAACAAGAATTAGGAAAAGAGAACATGGTGGTTTAGGAGGAGCAGACAGCACAAAACCCAGAAGTCTTATTTGTGTTCCAAAATGTGACATATTCCTTTCGATTCTTTTAAACTTCAAAAAGTTTTGGAAGTATTTCTCAGACTTTTTCATGCAGCTGCATGCCATATAAGAAATCTGTCGTCTTGGCTGAGGGGGAAGGCAGCAAAAGAAGTGAGATAATTTTTTTTTGTCATTCTCCCAGTTACCAAATTGTATGAGCTCACCTAAAGATCATGTCCAATCAGGCTAATATGTATTTGAAGAATGCTAATATCCCAAGAGTACTTCTACCAGATTCCACCAACTCACGACCAACACCTTTTAGTTACAATCAGTTGTTGATGTTAAATGTTAGAAAATACCCCAGGACCCACACATGCAAGGCACTTGACAAGACAGCAACAAGCACTATATTATGTTAGTGCTGACAAAACCAAAATCAATCCTCCTCCCCCACCGCTAGATAAAATACTTTCTAAGAATACCTAAAGACAGCACAGCATTACAGCCAAGATGGTATGTTTCTGGTGCAGGTTTTCATGGAATTACTTTATGAGATAAATACCTTATTTAATTTCTTCTTTGAGATAAAGGCAAGAATACTCTTGTATAGGACTAAACCATGTAAGTTTCTAGGTTATTTGTCAAAGGAAATTCCTGTTCTTGTCTTCTTGGAAGGCAGATGCCAAAGACATCTAACAACAAAAGTGCTTAAATGGAGTTAATTGTTGAATATGGGAAAAGATTTGTCACTGTGTCTGGGGATCGAGCATCATGATGTACTTAAACAACTCCATAAACCAGACTAACAGCAGTGCCATTTACACACTAAACAATTTTTTCTATCACAAAAATATAAATGATTTACCTTTTATATTAAGACAAATTACTTCACATAATTCAGAACCTAAAAATACAGGTGTATTTCAACACTAATTCACTGTACATGCAGAAAGAAAATAATAGGTCTGTTCAAAGTCATACAACTGAACATCTATTACATTAAAATCTTAAAACTAAATAGGTGTAGAAAAAAATCATTGGATGGAAATTTATTGTAGCCTAATTGTGACACATGAAATTCGCATGCGCCTCCTCTCTAACTACAAGACGAAGTCTTTACAAGCGTTCTTTATGCCCTGTAAATAAAAGGCGACAGCTAAATACATTCTTCCTCCAATACAGTAATGGTGTAGAGACCTATCTACACAGAAGTACACTTGTTCAATTGGAAAGGGGGATGGAAATCAGGAACATATGCAACAAGATCTCCAGTAAGCAAGTGCAAAATGGTGTCCAGGACTGGCTTATTCTTATTCCCTTAACAGACTTAGGAAATATTTGTAATTAACCTTTCAACTTCTTAGATACATGTTGCATCAATAGTCATAGTAGTAACTTATTTTAACTGTTCTGTTTCTATTAATAAAAATATTTTCTCTTTTCTAAAAAGGATTTGTAGCACTCAGTTTTGATTTCTTTATTAAATAAATAATCTTTTGCAAATACGAAACAACAGTCAGCCATACATTCAGAGTACAGAGTTTAGTTGCTTAATAAAAACAATAACACCCTTTACTCCCATCAAAATTTCGGGCAGCAATAAGTAGGACTCTATTTTGCCCTATGCACTTTGATGGCTTTAAGAAACCTCAGAAGGAGGCTTAAAAATGCTTGCTGAGGGAGAGTTTTAAGGAAAACAGACCTCAATAATTAACTACATTTACAAAAACGGATTTTTTTTTTTAGTAATTAATGGACGTAACTCCCTATATGGGCTCACCATAACCTCTGGACCATTACTGGGCAAATGTCCAGCTGCTGATGAAAATTTTGAAAACTTATGCCAGACATCTAGTACTATCTTGGAGATGGGCTGAGGAAACACTTAGTATTGCCAATGGCAGCGGAACATTTGAAAATATTTTTATCTACTTGTATCGTTAAGTCTAACCCAACACATTACTCCAAGGAAGAAAAAAACAAAACCAAAAACCACTATTGGGTATTTGCAAAAGTACATCAAGAACCTTCACAGTTCTTTTTACTTGGAAAAACTTTTAATTTGTCTGAAGAGCTTGGAAGGTAGACTTCTTTCAAGTGACAATTCAGTAATGTTGTTTACCCTCCAATAAATGAGGGCTAAACTGAGGATCTGGAAGCACTTATCCTGGATTTCCTCCTTTGTGTAGTAAAATCTCATGGCCCAGAACATTAGTGAGAATAGAACCAACAGGCATGCTCAATAGAGGGCTTTTAAAGAGGATCTTTACTCTTTGTATGCTCAAATTGCACCTTCTCTGCATTCCCAGATGGAATGCCATGGAACCAACAAAAATGAAGAGAAAGAAAGAGACTACTGCTATACTTTGGGGAAAAGAAAGAGAAACCTTTTTCTATAGGTGGTTTAAGCCTATTCATGTAGATCCAGTGTCTTGGAAAGAATCAGTGCTATTCAGGCAAGGAGACACCGCTGATTTAAAGACTCTTTCCAGACTCTCTAAGGATGCAATTACCCAAGAGCACTAATCTAATCTAACAGCTTGCTGCCACCAAAAGAAGCAGCGCTGTTTCTCACCGCTGGTGATGGGGAGCAGACTCAGCTAGGAGCCACACGTGTGCCAAAGAAATCGCAAGTGACAGACTGGGGGAGGGAAGACATAAAATGGGATTGCCCCTTTTGGCAGTGGCAAGGTGCTAGAATAGCTAAGACTCTGTTCTCAAACTGCCCCCCTTCAAGGACATAGCAGTACGTAGATTACCTGCCAAGTCCATGAAAATGCAAAGTAAAGTCACAGAAGAAAACTGTCAAAGCCAAATGGCTAGAATTATACCATCCTAAACAGTACACTGCCTTCTGCTGACTTTCCCTTTTCCTTCTCAAAAGGAGAAAACCAAACAAACAAACTACCAAACAAAAAACCTCAATAACCAAAAAACCAAAACTCCACAGTGGATCTCCTCCTCAGGATTTCTTTTTCCACAGTCTAGCAGCAAGACACTAAAGTACACTTACGTTGTTGATGCTGTAGCTACAGCTACATCCCTCCTTGATTCAACACTTTCATTTTTTGTGGCCACCTCAAGAGTAACAAGCCGAATAGCAGCCATGGAAGCTCAATGCTCATGTCCAGTCAGCATTCACAGAAGTATTCAGGAGAACACCAAAACTGCCTCCTAAGCAAGGAAGGCACATAGAACTCAATGGAAATGTGCAAATACAGCTTGAGGAACTGCTGCAGTGGGTCAGATGCAGCAATTATCATCTAGCAGCCTGTCACACCACCCAAAGAGCTGAGTTTCAAGGAAGATTTAGAACCTTACAGGGGAGACACACACAAGGTAATCTCCTTTCTGTATAAAGCTTATAATCATAAACTGTCTCAATATGAAAAAGTCTGTATGGCAGGTTTTAAGTCAAGAGAGAAGGCAATGTTCCTCACTGAAGTTTAACAAAAGACTTATAAGACACAGGGAAAACATATTAGGGCTACAAGAAATATGTCATTTTATAAGACCTCACATATTTGAGAATATTCTAAAAAACTGGCAGGGAAACACCATGTCTTTTACTGAATGTTATGTGTTGAGTTGTTATTACAAATGCGACTGAACTCTTCTAGCTAGCATTTAAATCACTTCTGTTAACCGGACAGTGCAAGAATGTAGCCAATGTCAGCAGTGCTATTTCACTTATCCCTGCCTTGACAAGTCATGCTGATCCACAAGTTTCCTTAGCATTCTACAGTTACTAACAATAACTGAAAAATACTTTATTCATCATATGCTATTCATATGTGTAAAGGTGAATAACCATGTTCTACATCTGCTTACAAAAGTCCAAAAAGCAGTAACAAAATGACAAATTCAACTGGTAATAAAGAAATGAGTCTTCAGTGAAATTCCAAATCCCACCCCAAGAAGCCATCCAAAAGAGTAAGCCATTTTATCAGTCTCTTAAGCAGTATATAACTTAAGACAACACAAGACACCAAGGTTTTTGAAACAGTTTTATCACCCCACCTCCCCCCAAAAGACAACACACATGCAAGGGCTGATTGCTCATCAGAATCATGAGCATCCACATAACTAGTGGGACAATCCACATAAAGACTGATACTTCCACAAGCCAGAAAAGGTATGGTGTTTAACGAAAACAGTTAAAGCATCAAAGGGATATTTATTTTCTATTAATTAATTTATACCTACACACTGAAGAAAGATTCCCTGTATACGTCAGTTCTCACCACACTATCACACAAGGCTGAGCTCCATTATCTGAGGAAACTCACAAAGAGGTGAAGGAAAGCTGATTACAAGCTTGCACAGCAGTTAGTAGCTTTTAGACATGTCAAATTTGAGTTTGGTACTAAACTACAGTTACCTTACTGGCACTGATGGGGTAATTACCTACAGAAGGCAAATTTCATTTCTCATCTTTCTGCACTGTCAACCATAAAACACTTTGTTCCGCTAGGATAAGTGGCGGACGTTTAGGATGTCTCCTGAACTCATATTAAGGGCTCATACCCAGTAAGCAGCAATGAGAAACTGTACTTCAGCAGATTCCCTCCACAAGTCAATCTAAATCAATTATCCCCCCAGCATTTTCAGTATCCACCAGCAGCTGTGAGGTTAACTCATCAGACCACATGAAATTACATACCAAAGTATAGCAAAATGATAGCTCTATACCATCAGTACATTCAGGGTGACCACTGACAACCAAGATGGTCCAGTGCTTAGGCAAATTCAGCTTGCAGACCAAGAACTAGATGAAGCTAAACTTGCTATTCAGCAAGGAGGGAAAAAAGAAAAGCGCAGCACTTTGATCAGCTGTGAATATATAATTTGAATCAAATGAGACTCTACCATGACAGCTAACTCAATCTCACCTGTAATTTGACACTACACTGTGTCCCTACTGGCTCTTAGAGGCATTTTTCAAGTTTATGAGAAAACGCCTTTCCCCTCTGCCAGATAAACTAGGTTACTCAAGCCTCTATCAGCTCTTGACAATGCAAAAGCGGTGAGGACAAAGCTGCGTAGTTTCCCTATGCACTAAAATATGGCAACTTTGCAGGGTAGCTCCTCAGTAAGGCTGCCACTCATCACACTGCTTTCCAAACGCATTCTGAATTACACAAGACAATCCCCAAAGTAATCTTCCCAGAAGTCCACAGCTGGGTCCACAACAGCCATAAGAAGGAACACTCGTTGGAGCCATGGTTACCTCCCCCAGGAAAAAACAGCTTCATTTATACAGAAGACAGGATGAATAGACTGATATAAGATGATGAAACATATATTCATAGAACTTAAAGGACCACCCTATTTTGCTTTCCAAAACAGATTTTATAATAGAGGGCAACATGCACTGTGCTGCTGTTTCACATGTGCATGTGTACGATAAGACTCCCCACAGAAGCAGCCCTATACCACAACCACCCCCACAGGGAGAACACACATGTATGCCAGGGGCTAAGTCATCTTGTTTCATATACTGCTGATAGAATACTGAAGTACTGTAGTGATTAACATAATACAAAGAAATATGAAAGAATGTACATAACATTCTCTCAGAAAATGTACAATTCAGCATTTATGTGTTTCTTCTAAGTAGTCTGTGACTAAACTGGGTGAAACAGATTTACAAATAACAGGAACTAATTAGGGATTAGGTACTAATGTCATTGTGCACATGGTTCAAGCAACTAAATCAAATCAGCATAAACTCACGACCTTGCCTTCTGCCGCTGAGGGTCCTTAGTCACACGCATATTTTTGCAGCTGGAAGGGATAGCACTGGATACCAAAGTCAGCAAAAATGGCTCAGCCATTTCCAAAAACAGGGTTTTTCTTAAGAAAAAGAGTGTACTTTTTTTCTGGCCACTTGAAAGCACTGGTACTTTCAGGCTTTCTGCCAGAGCAGGCATTTGGCAGCGGGTCACTGAGATCAAGAACATGCTTTCCACACAAGCAACCCTTCCAAATCTAGCCATATCATAGACCTAAGGAAAAAAGGTTTGCATTTACTCGAGAAATCTTTGCTAGTCATTGCATTTATTTCCCCCCCCCAATAAACTGGATCTGTGCTCACCATACACTAATAAGTTTAAGTTCCTATCCCATTGCTACACTGCACATGCAACGTTCCCACAAAGACAAATGAGCATACTTCAGCCAATGCTATGGCAACACAGGAGGAATTTTTGCAATCATTTCTCTGATGCTAAAGAAACTAGGAAGACCATCTCTATTTTTCTTAATACCATCCTAAACATGCCCAAATAGCTGGACTTATTAAACACCGGGGATGCAGAAGCTGAACCAAAAGATCTTGTAAAGATGTAAGTGGAAAAGCTAAGACCTTTTAACAGTGGGATGAAAAACAATGGGCAAAACTGATGGAGTAAGACTCAACTCAATGAAAAGCTCAGGGGTAGCAGCAATGGCAAGAAGTACATTTAAGATGCAAAACACTAATGGGGCAACAAAACCAGAGTGACAGGTGATTACATAAGCAGATTGAGCCAAAGAACAGGCTGAATCCAGCAAAGGAAGAAATAGTATGCAATTGTCCAATTACAGACTACCATTATTTTTTCTTTCACCTACATCATGATAGTGTTATTTCTCAGCTTCTGAACGCTGAACCCCTGCAAACCGAACGGCATCCCTCTAACAAAATTCATATACTATACAGGCCCCCCTATGATTTTATGGATTTACTTAAATGGAAAAACATGCTACAGAAGACTGCACAGACACATACACACACGCTTGATAAAAATATACTGAAATTGAGCCCTCTATTAAAAGCATGCTGTTCTTTCATTTTAAGCATAAAAACTTTAGTGATATGACATGTTCTTTTGGTATTAAAAAAATATGTTTCCATAAAAAGTAATTTCAGCTTACATGTAAAATATACAGACATTGATTCAAAAACAAACAAAAGAAAAAACAACATAGCCATTTAAAAGTACATTTTGCCTCTCTGAACCATACTCTTAAAAAAAGCACTAGACGAAAGCTATGGTGTCAAAAACACGATCCTCGAGTTCCTTTTGACTTTGAGTAACAGTATTTTATAAGCTCAGGTCAAAGACCTGCATCCACCTCTTACAAATCTCCGACAAAAAGAAATTATATTATTTTGGGGAAAATGGTGGAAAAATAGCGCTTGCAAAGGATTTACAACAACTGAAATAATTTAAAGTGTTATTGTATTTGGCACAAGATCTCCTACAATATTTGTACAATAACAATGTTAGACGTCATTTCAGAAGTAGTAGATAGATGGCAAGTAAGCAGTTTCAGTTACTGTTGATCTTGCTTTCACAGTACTTACTCAGCAGTAACTTTCAAGAGAGCCAAAATAAATCTAGAACAACATGTCCAGGAATGGAAGACAGGTGTGTGAGAGAAGGCTTTCTTAATACCAGTAGCAACACACGAAAGGTAACAGAAACTATTAACCATGCAAGAGGGAAAAGCCAGACCTGAGCTTGAAAATGTAACCCAAACTCCATCACCTTTCCTTTCAACTTGTGAAAACAGCCTACTAATAGAAAAACAAGCTTATCACCATTTTGGGTTACTTTCACCATATAAAGGGCATCAAGAAGTCACCTACAACAAAAGAGTACTTCACTGTGAATTCTTAAGTATTTAGTTAACAACCTAGTTTTTGTTATATAATTGATTATTCTATCTCATGGCAAAGCTTCAAAAGGAATCTAAGTTTCCCACATCAACAATACTGGAAGCTACTTCCAACAACGAACCCCATTCTCATTCCAAGTTTCTCGCCAGGACAACAACCACAAAAGAACTGCTGGTACCAACTGACCTATCTCAGAGTTGAATATGGTACCTGTCTTGCTTGGGCTGATGAAACGACATTTCAAAAAATATCAATTTCATAAATTTGGAGGTATAGGTATCTTTATTTGGTAACGCTTCTAAAACAAAACTCCAATGAGCTTAAAGTAGTCCTAACAGACTCCTCTTCTCCAACTGTTTCATGGTACTTCCGATTACTTTTTGTTACACCTATCTATCCACATGGGTCACTACCTCTTGCATCACAAGTAACAAACTAAGAATGTTTAAAAAAAAAAAAAAAGAAGCAAAACTGTGTACAAGAAGTGTTTATTCAGTAGCTAGATAGAACGCATATAGAAGAATGTCATTGTCCCTTCTGCGTCCAGAATTGCTGAAGTTATTTGCTCTGGATAGTGATCAGTTCAACTAATACCACTCATCTACCTTCAGATTCTACCTTAAACCTCAAGTTTTGAATATCAGTACAGCCCCATTTCATACAAGGGTGTCCATCTCTCCGTGGCACACCAGGAAAGGCAGAAGTCTTCACTGCTGCAGTTCTGGCCTCTGTTGCTAGGTGCAGGCATAGAAGAGGACTTCCATCCAGACACCGATCACACGGAACTTCTCATTCCTTATTACTGCTGGCAGTCTAACAAAAAACAGGTAGTAGGTAGAGAGACAACAAGTGTTAACTCACTTGACGTTTCCAAGCAATCTCATACTAGCTTGGAAACGTTCCAAACATCATTAAATGCATCAGTCAGGTTTAGGCAGAGATCATACCTTTGAAGGCAGGTTGCAGTTAAGCAGTACTTACAGACCTAATAACAGAGGAACAAAGATTTCGTTTTAATGGGAGTTCACCAATCCTTAAATAAAACCTGCAGTCAGGTAGACATTATTATTAGTGTCTATTAGAAAAAGTGATCAGAGACTGCAATTTACCACAGTATTAGGCTTTAGAAAACAGCTTCTGGAAGACGTATTTCTTCTCCTTCCCAGTTCTCTCTACATATCCATTCATATATGTTTTTAGATATTTATACACATGTGTGAAATAACCTGAAATAATCTCAAAGTTAAGAAGAAATGCCACTGACCTCGGAATCATCAAACATTACTTTTCATGTTTACTGTGATGGGGTATTTTTGAGTTAAAATTCAAATTTTATGATCTCATGTAGAAAAAAAGAGTAATACTACTGTTTCATCAGGTTCATTTGTGAGACAGCCTTACTTGATAATAAAAGATGAATGGCTGAAAAGACTCATTTTAGCACAACATACACAAATGTAAGGCATAAATGCACATATGCCTACAGATGTGTGTATATACATACGTATGTTACCCAAGTAAATGCATTTTAAGCAAAGTTCATTTCACTGTGTACAAGTAGGCCAGATCAAAATATAGTATTTTGATCATCCTTTGTCAAGTCATTTAACAATTTCCCCAGCCTAGAAGTGACAACTTCCACATTTGGTTAAATTTAGTTAGATTTTCCTTAAGACTTTGAGCTGGGAGAACAACATGATGTGCCATAAAAAGAAGTTGTAGGAAAGAAGAATGTTTCTAAAAGCAAGCGGCAACATCCTTAGCCACCCCCCCCCTCCAAATTTCTGACAGAGAAAAATTACTTGTTGAATCCAGTGTGGGCCACTGAAGTACAGAGTATGCATATTCAACCTCTGAGAGCCCCTCCAATGCAGTCACCCTCCCTTTGGAACTCCACCAGGCCCAGATGTAGAAAGGTGTAACTGTTCAGGACAGCAGAGCTACAGCTCTAGGGAACAGAAAGGCAGATGCGTATTCACCTTCAATCTTCCTGCAGCTGCAGTCCTCCATTTGTTATTTCACAACTGCAGCTAACTTCTCATACCCTCTCAGATCAAGGTCACTGCCCTACAGGGCAAGGTGAACTCATACATACAGATGAAACAAAATGTGCCTTCACTGATGAAAAGATGTGAATTAGTCCTTGTTTTGAAGCACTGTACAGAATATGCACATTAGACACCTGTGGTATTTATGAATATTGAAGAAGCTTTAGGGTATAAATCTGTTTAACACTGTATCTCCAACTTAAAAAAAAAGCCCCCCCCCCAAATATTGATCAGCATTGAGATTTATAAAATCTACTTTAATCTTAACTGGTTTAGCAGTAACCATTTCAGAATTCGTTCAGACAAACTGTTAACAATGGTCGACAG